>WEKY01053567.1:192273-251697 GCA_013390045.1 Picathartes gymnocephalus | reverse complement strand
AAAAAAAAAAAAAAACAAATCATTTTGCCATAGAGTAGAAAACTTCAATTTCTGCAGGAAGTGCTTTTTTTGCAAGATTTCAACCCATCCTAATTTTAGCTCCAGTTTAGTGAAGCTCAGGGCTGCACCTTTATCTGCATTGATTTACAGCAGTGTCCCCCCCCGGGCTGCAAGTCACAGGAGTGGCAGTGGCAGCACCAGTCGGGTGTCACCCTCCATTAATAATTATTCAAATTGCCCAACTGTCCTAAATGTGCTTTGCTGGAGGGCTGCTCCCGTTCCTGGCCGCTGCACAGCTCCTCTTGCCAAGCCCCCGAGCCTCTGAGCCATCCCATTGATGGAGAACCTGAATCTGTGTTAAAAGCTGTGAATCTGCTCTCCTGCTTCCAGCCCACCTTCACAGAGCCGGCCGCTTAAACTTTTTACTTGTCCTGCAGGAAAGCCTGTTAGTGGGAAGATATCAAGGGGAATCTGTGTAGATCTGATTGGCAAGCTGTGTTCTTAGTTCTTGGTGCTTTTTTGAGTCGTCGTCTTTTCCCCAGCAGTGCCTTTTAATTCTGGTTTTATAGCTGACCTTGTTACTGTTGTTAGTACAGTTTTTCCCTTTCCCTTTTTTTCAGCGTAGCACTTCTGTAAATGTTTTTGTTCTTTGTTCTAGTTCACTGTCCCTTTGAGGTTCCCTCTGATGTCTAGTCAGTGGCGTGTTTTTGATAAATTCTTCCCTAGCTGGTGCATCTTCTCTCCAGGTATCAAAAATCAGGGCAATGGTTATTGAAGGGACGCTCATTAGAGCGAGCCACGATTTCAGTGCTGCTGCCTCTGCTAAGGAGTGGGTGCCTCCGAGTCAACAAATGGGCCAGCATTTAAACAAAGAAGCAGGAGAGCTGCCCTTGCAGACCCTCCGGGTCAGCCAAGCACGGGGCTTTGAGCACGGGGCTTTGATTGCCACGCCTGTGATGGGGAGAGCAAAGTCCCTGCCAGCCACATCCCACACCCACCAGAACAGGGACAGAGCCGGCTCCTCGTGCTCCCACACAGCCAAGTTGTGCTTGCAGGGTCAAGGGGAAGGATTGAAAGATGGGAAATGGCAAAATGAGCTCTGGTTTGTACCTCTGTGCTGACAGCTGCTGTGCAGTGAAAGGGTGCTGAGATGGGCACCAGGCTGGAAAGTTCCTAAAGTCCTGCTGGCACAGCAGCCACGCTGTGGCCTTGGCTTCTCTGTGGGAAGCTGAGCTGGCTCTGACCCCCTCCATGGGTATGTTGACCTGAACCAAGTCCTTGGCTTCAACCTCAGCCCAACCAAACAATCTGTGCTGCAGCAGAACCCCAGACACACACAGTTCAAAGTGATTTCTCTGTGTCTTAAGGGTAAAGCTCTGTCTCCCTGAGAACCCTCTTTTTTGTCAGCCTGTCCCCAGGCACCGAGAGATCACCCACTACGCAAAGTATTCTTGAGCATGACGTAAGATTTGCTGCATCTTGAAGTCCTCTGTGGACAGGGAGCAGAGCAGGGAGGACTAGCAGCTCCAGGTTCTTTGTGCCAGCCCAGCAGGGAACTGGGGAATGTGGGGATCCTCATGAAAGGGAAAACCAGCAGTCCCATCTCTGTACCTTCCCAGCACAGACATTTTGTCTTGGATTATCCGGGAGCCTTTCTTGTGTTCTGCATGGTAAACAGGCTTTCCTTGAGTCTCTCATGTTGGAGGTTTAACGATGAGAAGGGCTTTGTTCTGGTTACATGGCAGAGAACAGCTCCAAGGTTTGTTTACACCAAAGGGCAAGGGCATAATAATCCTCTCTGTGCATCATGCAAGGGCTTGCAGCAGGAAAGGTAACGTCTAATGACCTTCATTTCTTAAACGCCTTCCAAACTCCTCCTCAGACACTAGAGGGTGAAGCTCTGCAATTCCACTGCAAAGTAAGTGACAGAGGGAAAACGAACCACGGAAAGGTCAAAGACGGTGTCTGAGCCAGGAGACTTGGCTGCTTTGATTATGTCAGCGCTGCCCTATATTCTAAGAACCTTTAGGAAATTAAAGAAACTCTGAGTTGGATAAAGTTGTAAAGTTGGAGTTAAAAACAAGTTTGAGTGGCCTTTGGCAATGCCTTTTGTGCTTCTGAAATACTGCAAGATGCTGCTCCCTGACCAGGCAAGCCCCACTGGCTGTGCTGAGGATCCAGCAGAAATTCTGCTGGAGTCCAACATGACACAGATTCCCAGGACCATCAGCAAAGCCACTCAACCAGCCTTAAAAGAAATTCAACTTAAACTTCTCTTCATGGTTTCACTTCAGGAATCAAACCAGCTGCCAAGTGCAAACTCTGGAAGTACATCCCTTAATTTAACATTAACTTTAGCTTGTTGCAACTTGATGGGTATACTCCAAATGCACCACTGCTTTGTTCTAACTCTAATTCGCTCATCCACACCTGCCCAGACTGCTGGTGACTTTCTCAGTTGGATGCACATGTACAAGTCCTGGTGTTGAGCTGTGTCAGCAAACAGCTCCTTGTTGCTTTAAAAAGGTTGCAAAATGCTTGTTTGGTGCCAACGATCTTCACACAGCCAAAAATGAAATGCAAATGGGAGGTTTGGCCCGTTGCTGGTGAGAGTCTTCAAAGCCGGGCTCCCCTTCCTGTGATGTGAAGACTTTGAGATGGAATCCCCCCAAGCAAGAACAGCTCTCAGAAGGGATGCCAGCACCTGGTAAAATCAAAGCTTTGAAGATGGGCCTCCCCATTGATAGAAGCCTTTGCATAAGTATCCTCCTATCTTCTCTGATGCCTTTCCAGTGTCAGCAAACTGAGAGCTCCAAAGTCAGGCACGGGGTAGGATCCCTGTGCTGCTCCCTCACTGGAACAGCAGGTCCTGGCTTTGCTGGAGGCAACCACCCAACCTCAAAGATGGGTCCCACTGACCTCCTGTCTGACTCAGGGGCTGGCAGGTGAATTCCAGCAGATCTGCTGGGGTGGTTGATGTTATCACACCCCCACTTCCCCTTCTCTCTGTCCTCCCCCTGCCCATCCTTCCCCTGCAGAGCTGGTGGAGCGAAGCTGTGCCGGCACCATGAGCTCTCCAGGGGAAACCCAGCAACTTCATGGAGAGGGAGGGAGGGTTTTCTCCCAGACTCTGCAGGGCTGAGCCTCTGATTCCCTGTTCTACAGGAGCAGAAACATCCCACAGGGGCAGGGCAAGGTGAGATTGGGGCAGTAGCAGCATTGAAAGCTCTTCCAGATCTCCCCTGCTGAGCCCTAACATGGAAAATTCTCCTTTTTGCATCTCCCTGAAGAAGATGATGGTCTAGCAAATGAGGGAAATGCCACGAGTTTTCTACAACGTGTAACTGGGGCACCTTCCAGTGGAAGTGCAATGCTTTCAACCACCTCCTCCCCTGGCTTTCTCGAAAAGAGAATCAATCACTTCATCTTCTTCCCAGAACCAGCCTCCTCTGCTCCTCTTCCTCAGGCTGTTCTTCACCAAAGCAATGCTTCTCCTGCACCAAGGAGGGCATTACATGGCTCACAAATTATTTTTTAATTTGATTGGGCACTCTTTTACTTCAATGTATAACCTGCTGAATTACAAGGAAGAATTCTTTTCTGCTCTAAATTCCCCTTTACAGAGAAGCCTTAAAGCTCTCAGTTTTTGTCATCTCCAGAAGATTTCCACTAACAAGGCATAAGAAACAGGAAGGAGTGAGGTTTCATCTCACTTTTTATCCTTTCCTCTAATCAAGCAACACTCCCTGGCACCCTGCACTACCTGTCCTGGAGCCTGTTCTGGGGTGAGGGTTGTCCTCTGGCCAGGAAGGATGGGGGTGGAAATGAAAAGAAAAACCCTCGGGCTCTCCCTGGGAAGAGGAACTGGGAGTGCAGTGGTTTGGGCACATGGGCCAGGAGAAAGGTGTTGGCTGATGAAGTGTCCATGCAAGTCCCTTGGTGTGTGGATACAGAGCAGAAGGAGTCTGTATCTCCTTCTGGTCGTGTTTCTGAGGAGCCCAACGAGCTCTGTGCTCCCGAGAGTGTGGCTGATGAGAGATGTGCTGCTCCTCTGCTTGTCTTTCTCCCAGTCCTTGAAGATCCATCTTTGGGATGCTTTGGGAGGGAAGTGGTTGCTCGCACTGAAGCACCCAGGAGAGGGTCCTGTGGGGAAAAGGTCTCTCATGAGGACCATGGCTGCTCTTTGCTCTTCACAGATGGAAGCTCAGCTGGGTTATTGTCATAATTTCAAGATGTTTCATTTCTGAGCAAGAAATCCAGTGCTTTTGTCCACCAGACCCCAAACTGGAGCACTCCATTTAACATTAAACTGGAAATATGTTAAAACTGCATATTTTGGTCTTAATGAATTATCTGTTTTAGAAGGGGGAAACAGTGAAGAATTGCTGGCGTAAGTGTGGAATAAGATTTTTCAAAGGAATTACCCCAGCCAAGGCCCAGGATAAAAGTATTTTCAATAATAGCATTAGACCAAGAAGCAGCACAGCAAGAAATGCCAACTGTAGTCTCTAAATTCTTAAGCAACTTGAAATCTAAAGATGAAAAGGCACTGTACACTATTTACTCTTCTTAATGCTGAATTGTACAGAAGTACATTTATATTTTATACCTCTTTGAACTGGGAAATATGTATAATTCCCACAAGAGGATAAAGTATTTTTGCACTGAAGGATTACAGAGGTGCTGTTTAAAAGACAGTTTCAGGTACAGCTCTGAAAGGGTCTTTGACAGTAGTCTGGCCACTGCTCTTGTTCTTTCATTAGAGCCCAGAACTGGTGCATCACATCTGTATTTCGTGAGCGAAGGCGCTGGAGGGGAACATCAGCAGTCCGAGCAGATCTTAAGCAAATTGCTGCTATTTGAAGGCAGAGTTCTGCTTCAAAATCAAGAGGCTGATAAATGTCTTTGACTGCTCCCCAGCCTTTGTGCTGGTCTCCACCAGGGTGACCCGCTGGACCTCACCCACGCGCAGGCCCAGCCTTTGTGCGGCGCTTCCAGCGCAGCCCAGCTCCTCAAACCGGGGAGGGGGAAGCGCTGGCTCTTGTGGAGCGCTCCCGTTTGAACCCAACGCGGCGTCCCCTCAGATGCATTTCTCTGTTGGGAGGTTATTAGGAGTGACAAGCCTCTGGTAGTGTAATCTAGCATTTGAATCAAGCAACTGCTGCGTCCTGCAGGTGACTCCTTTGTGGCCATGCTCGGAGGAGCAGCGCAAGGAGGGGTCGCTCCTGCCTTTAAACTTGCTGGCTGTACACAGAGGGGAGGAAAGAAAAATAAAAGCCAGGCAGTTTAGCTTGCACCATCACTTAACAAGTTCTATTGGCTCGGCTGGAATGGCTGCAAAGGGATCCTGCCCCTTCCAAAACAAGGCAGCGCCTGGGTTGGGTTCATTTGATTGAATCTGTCATCAGATCTGACCACGAGCCGAATAAGGCCAGAAATATTTCCTTGGGCTGATGGAATCACATTTATCTGAAGGCTTTTTCTCCCCTGAAGTTGCTTGCTCTGGGGCAGGGCGGCTGAGGGGATGCCAGGCTGGCTCAGCCCCTGCCTGCCCCTCTCCACCCGTGCTTGGCTGATTGTAGGGAATTCTGATTTTCTGTGGATCCAGCACTTCCAGCGGGCTCTGGCCATGGGGTCGGTGCTGGTGGGAGGGAGCAGGGCTTTGCCTCCTTCAGCCAGGGATGGGGCAGTGAGTTCTAACCAGCAAATATCGGTTTGAAGCCTCCATTGTGCCAGCCCACCATGGGGAGGGGGAGAGGAGCAGATAATGAGCTGCTGCATGATCAACCGCGAGAAGAAGGTATAAAAGATATAGACCATTAGAAAAGAACAAGGCTTTAAATGCCATCTGAGATTTAGGCTGAAAAGGCCTTTATTAGGTTAAAAAAAATCTACATTTAACAATATAGAGTACCCAGTCCTGTAGATTTCTACCGCAAACTCCTCTGAAGTAAACTACAAAGGATTGTGATGTTTCTTCTTTCAGACTTTTTTTTTTATATGAACTTTTTTTAAGGCACCGTATCCCAGTGAACTATCCTCCATTTCTTTTTCTTGCTGAAGCTGCAGATGTACATTATGCTAGTGTGAAAAAAAGCTAATTAAACTGCGTAGACTCTGCAGGAGGCAGAGAAGGCCTGCAGTGCACGGGGGATGATTGATTTGGACTGTCACACAGCTCTGCTGGGTGTCATAACTTAGTGACAAATAAAGGATTACAGTGTCCCAGAGTAACTCTCTCCCTTTTATTGTTCACCAGACATCAAAGCACAAAAGCATATTAGCATTTTTAATAAGTAGTTAGGTCAGTCGTGGCTTACAGTTTGGAATTACTTTCTGTAAAACTGGAAAAAAAGAAAGAAAGGAAAACCAAACTTATTGGTAGATTAAAAATATAATACCCACAAGGCAGGAGCGATTCTTGCATTGCTTTTGATCGGGAGTGCATTATTTGTCTCAAACATGTGGGGAATGCCAGCTCCCAGTCCATTGTCTGAAAGTGAGATTTCTAGCTATAAAAATAATATTAAGAAGTTGAAAACATTTTATCAGAAAAACAATTACTGAACTTCTACCATTTGAGGCCTGTGTGTTGCTTTATTTGTGCATTTTCATGGAGAGCTTATTGTTTTCTTCTTACAATTAACTGTAAAAAATGACTTTTTTTTTTTAAATCACCTTATCTCTAATGAACATGTATCCCTGGAAATAAAGTTGGGGGTATCTTGTATTTTTAAGAAAGCATAATAATAATAATTTGAGGGTGTTTACTTTGAATAAACAGAAGTTAGATATGAAAATAAGAAACCAGGATGGAATAATAAGACTGGTGATTTTATTGGGATAATGGCTAACCTTTTCCTTTGGAATGGGCAGAGCCTTTTTGGATGGTGCTGCCCTGTGGATGGGGACAAAATGGCACAGGAAGGACAAATCTGTGGGAATGCTGTGGGATGCTGAGCTGGTCCTTGGGCACTCGCTCTGTGTTCACACTCAGCCCGTGCAAACCCACAGCAGCAGCTGGGAAATGTCCCCTCCTCAGTGGAGATGCCCCGAGTGACTTTGAGATGTTTATAAACACCACACAGGGTTTGAGCTGAACCTTTGTATGTGAGGATTCGGCTGGAAACACCGTTCTCTGTGGTGGGATTGATCAGAACCAGAGACTGAGGGAGAGGTGAGGCTGGATGGCTCCAGAGCCGCTGCTCCATCCATGCCCGAGGCAGACTGAGATCCCCATCCTCCCTGGGAACAGAAAGGCTGCAGCAAAGCTGCAAACTCCACTCTCCTCTGCTCCCCTCTCTGTGGCATAAAAGCCACCAAAACATTATCCACGTGTGAGGTGCAGCCAGCTAAAATCAGTTCATTTACCCCAAAGCACCGCACATGTGGCACATTTTTGCATGGCCGGTGTCGCTGTTAGCAGCTGCTATCCCAGCACGGTCATTAGCAGGATGCTGTCATCACTTGTGCTGGTCTTGGGGGAATGAACCCTTCGCTCACTGCCCTCCTTTATCCTGGCGCTCCTTTATCCTGTTGCTGCAGCTTCACATCTCGTTGGAGTGGGATCCAGCACTAAGAGCACCAGGGATGGTTTTGGTGGCTGGAGCCCCATTTTCTGCACCTACCCTGCAGGACAGGGGAGTGGGTCAAGAGTTTCATCTGCATTTTGAGGGGAAATGCCACTTTTTAATGGCACACTTGGCTGAGCTCCTCTTGGATGTGTCCCCTTCTCTCATCCCCAGCAAGAACTGATGGTGCTATCAGACTCCAACCATGGGAAAAGTGCATCCTTCTGTATGGACAGCAGCCTGTCCTGGGGAAAGGTCTATTAATCCCAGTTACCTCTTAAATCTCAAATTTTCTTGCCCCTTCTTTCCTTTCCTGCAGCAGTGCAGACTGCATTCCTGCCCCACTAGGACTGACAGGCTTCCTTCTGTCAAGAGCAGTGGATGCTGGAGTGGAAAAGCTGCATTAGGAAAGAATAATGTGTATTTTTAAGCTGTCTCTTTATATAGTTCAGGAGCTGAAAATGAGGAAGAGAGCCAGGATCTCTGTGGAGCTCCTGTAAATATTCCATGGATCATCAATGGTGCAAGAGCACATTTGGGGAGCTACTGGAATGGGTCATAACAGCTGTAAAGCAGATACAGTTTTCTTATCCCGGAAGAGGTGTTTCCTCCTTTTTCACAAATTTTCTTTTAATACTCCTTAAATGAAAAGTTCATTTGCTTGGTAAAAAATGCCTTTTTAAAAATGGTCAAAGAACTTCACTTTTCTTTACAAGAATAAAACCTGGCACTTGGATACCTGTGTGACAGACATCTTATAAATACTTGTGATAAATTTAAAAAACTGATAGGAAATATTTCATTTTCAGAGGAAAGAAATAGTTTCTCACTGAAGATTAAATAATATTATTAAATATCATCTCATGCCTACACAAAAGTCACTTAAGATAGAGTGGAGATGTCCAAGGACAGAACAGTATTTATCCATCTGTAGGTGCCAAAACACTGAGACACAGTGCAGGCATTTTTGATGGTGGAAATTCCACCTAAATTTAATTTCCTTTCTTTGATTCAAATAAAACCTTCCATTTAATTTTAACGTAGTGCTTTTTAGTAAATCCAAGCTTGCCGTTCTTCAGGGTTGCTTAAACCCATATCCAGAGCTGAATTTTGTAGTGGGCATCCACAAAATTGCAAGTTGGTCCCAAAGAGTTTTGAATATTGTGCATTCTTGGGGTTACAAGGACATGATGGAAGACTCTGTGCTCATGTTACAGACAAGCTGTAAATCTCAACAGGACACAGGATCTGAATGCAGGAGACTCTCAATCTCAGTCAGCAAGTCCCCTCTGTGCTCACAATACAAAGGCAATTTGCATGAGGATTGTTGTAAACTCTGTTCCTCAGGATCTTATTTTTTTGTGGTGGTTTCCTCCTTTCCCCTAAAAAAGAGACAACAGTGTGAACTGATTTATTTTCTGTTGGACACATCAGCATAATTTATGCATACCTGCTCTGCATTTTCCAGTTATTTTTCTGGACCTTCCTGGGATCTGGGAGTCTCTTCCTGCTTGTGAATCCTGTACACTCACTCACTCTTGTAATTTGGGAGGCTCCTGCATATTCGAAAGCGATGGCTTCATTTGTTTTTCCAAGTTCTTACTGAATCACTTGTTGGTGTACAAGCGACATTCCAAGCAGCAGATTAATGAAAGCGCCTTTCTTCTTTGTACAAGTTGCATTACGTCAGAAGTTTCTCCACACGCACACCAGTTCCAGTTATCTGATTGATACACTTAGACATCACGCATGAAATATGCTTTTATTCATGTATTTGTGTCTATAAAATGAAAAGGAGCCTTTATTCTGGAGGAAGAGTCCTGCAGCTCGGCACTGAACTGCACGGCTCCATCCACAGTTGAGCTGGACCCTGGCCAAAACCCAGCCTTATCTCTTCCAGCAACTTCGGTACAAGGAGCCACAAGAGGTGAATTTTGAAAGATCCACTTGGAGGGAAAAAAAACCAACAAAAACCAAACCAAAAAAAACCCCACACAAAGTCACGATGTCTCTTCAAACCCACAGCTGGGAGATCCTGGCTGGAGTGTGCTGCTCTCGGTTGTGGGGTCCTTGTGATGCAAAAGGGGAAGCAAAGGGCAGAGTTTGTCTGACCCTAAAAATCCTTACCTGAGGACTTGGCTCTTAGGGCTCTGTGCCCCGTGTGCTGCATGGTGTGGAGAGGCTGGGGGGAGTCAGGAAGGCAGCCAGGGGAAAAAAGCTCCTGTGAGGCCAGCCCATCTCAGAGGTGATGCATAACCACATCCCAGAGCAGCTGGGGTTGGTGTTCACTGTTCCTGGAATTGCTTGGTGTGGGGATGAAGAGGAGGATGAGGGTTTGCTGAGGGTATTTGTGCCCCAGGAGCCTCAGGCAGGCGAGGGCACCATCAGGTTTGGGTGCTGTCCCTCCCAAAGCCCTCCTGGCCACAAGGCAAGGCCTGACAGGAGTGGTGGGGAGCAGGTTGAGCACAAATCCCAGCGCTCTGGTTCTGTGAGTGAGCCTGAGAGGAAAATCATGCCCAGAGAAGCTGTGGTGCCCCACCCCTGGAGATGTCCCAGGCCAGGCTGGATGGGGCTTGGAGCACCCTGGGAGAGCGGAAGGGGTCCCATGGCAGGGGGTGGAACGGGATGAGCTTTAAGGTCTCTTCTCTGTTACCTGCAGATCTGAGTGAGGTTGTGTGAACTGGGCTGTGGGAAGAACCCGCAGCTCACTGAAGCCTGAGCCCATCTGCAAATCCATTGTCCAACAGCAACCCAGGAGAGGCTCGTGGGCTGCCATTGCTGAGACAGGCCGAGCCACAGGGCCCAGGATGTCACTGTGTGGTCACCTCTATGGCCTGGTGTCCTTGGGCTGCAGGTGTCCTCCCTGCTGAAACTGGCTGGGACCAGGAGCCTTCAACCTGGGTGACACTGCTCTGAGGGCAAAATGTGACCTCAGCGTGCTGTTTCCTTCCCTCTTTTCACCCCAGGCATGGATATCCAGGAGAGTTTGGATAAGAGGCTGAGGTGGGTTTTCTTTCCGCGCTGCAGGAGGCAGCTGGAGCTGCTGGTTGTTTGGACCAGATGAAACACTGAGAAGCAAATTTTGGTTCTGTAAGAGCTGCAATGTTCAAATCATGACATGTCTCACCAACATCTGGAGGAGTTTGTGCTGGGCTGGGCCTGGCATCCATAATTTCCAACCCCATCGCAGGATTTGACTTCCTCTTTGAAAAACACCCAAGACCTGCTCAGAGAGCCCATTTGCTAAAGGATTTCCATAATCCATGAGCCATTAACCACCTCACACAAAGCAGGACCTTAACAGGCAGGCCTGGCACAGAAGCCAAAGCCCAGAGGGGCTTAATTTCTGTCCTGTCCTTCCCCAAAGTGGGCCACAGTTAATGCCAAAAGGGGTTTATGCTATTACCGCAAGAGCTCTTGGATCAAGCATTTCACTCACAAGCTTCCTATTTACTTCAGTGCTTTAACACTCTGCTGATTATTAAGCACATGCAATTCTGGAAGGGAAAAGCAGCATTTGCCAAAAAAAAACCCCCAACAAAACTTTTATAGAAATATTTGTGCATCTTGTGCAAAAGCAAAGCCTCACAATGGCCAAGAGGAGAAGCAAAGACCAAAGTAATTTTTAACCAGACCCAAAACCCAAAATATGGGGGGGAAACAAAATGATGGCAGGTCTGTGCAAGTACCTAAGTGTGGTTTATAAATATATATATACATATATATATATATATATATACACACAAATACATATGTATTACTGGATGTGAAGGGGGTACCTGGACTTCGGGGTGTTTTGGGGAGCACAGAACAATTTTCATGCTTCTGCAACAGCAGAGCACTTTTTCCCCTTTATTTTTTTTCAACTCAGAGACAAATGAGCTAAAATGACAGAGAGAGAACGGAAAAAATAAGCAGACTTGGATCTGGACTAAATGTACTCGCAGGATAGAATGTTAATTTTACCCAGATTTGGTTTCACTTGAGGAAAAAGAAATAGCATTGAGTCTCTCATAGCTGTCTGCATAATGTATAAATGTGGCACTTGCCAGTGTCACCACAGCAGGGACAAGAATGGCCAGGTTGGATTTTTCTGCACTAATTACCCTCCTCTGGAGAGATTTCCTGTCAGCACGTGGCCTCTCCAAGCACACGGGCTGCAGTAGCATCAGGGGTGAGCCTGGGAGCCTTCACTCCAAGTTCCCTTGCTCTGGTTGGCTTGAATCAAACCTTAATTAAAACGGGAGTGTTTTCTAATGTAATTAATAATATTGAATCAATTAATTAGATACTTAAGTGATTACGCAAAGTTAACTGTGAAGAGTTTGATACTGCAGCTCCTGCTTTAGCTAACTCCTGATTTGATGACAATTCCCAGCCATCCAAAAGGCCCAGGTAATTAACATTTGATTGGGTCATAAGCTGTTTTTAACCAGTCACCCCTTACAGAGTGTGCTGCCTCCTCCTGTAGAAATGGAATATTTCAAATATACTTTTGAGAAAAACAAGGAAATTGCCCCTCCAAAAAAAAAACCCCACAAAAAACACAACCAAGTTAAGGAAAAGTTACAATAGGAATATAATTGGCAATACGATTTTTTTTTTTAATTTACTTAATTGAATAAAAATAAGCAAATGCTCTTTGCCAGTGGTGAGTCCAAAGCAGGGCCTGCCTCCGGTGCAAGTTGCAGGGGTGTTGTGGATGGGGGAGGCACTTTTGGAAGTGCTGGGCTATGGAAAAAGGGGTTGTGGAAAATGAGATTGTGAAGAATGCTGGTGGCCAGCTAATAGGACTGGTGTCCTTTTGGGGTATGACCCAGTGCAGCTTCCTGTGGGGAAGCTGGTGGTGGATGTTCTGCAGTGTGAAGATGTCCAGGGACATCCAGGAACATTCAGGAACACACCTAGCAACACCCAGGGACATCCAGGAATATTCAGGAACACTCAGGGATATCCAGGAACACCCAAGGACACCTAGGGACACCCAAGGACACCCAGGGACAACCAGGGACATCCAGGGACATCCAGGAACACTCAGGGATATCCAGGAATACCCGAGGACACCCAGGGACACCCAGGAACATCCACTGTTCTGCCTCATGTCCAACTCTTCCCCTGGGCAGAGCAGAGCTGAGCCTGGGGGTAAGAACCAGGGACCAAAATCCAGGGACTCCAAGGTTTCTGGGGAATCTGGAAGGGGATATTGTATCACACATGATCAACCATCTCTGGGTGACAGCAGAGAGGGGATAGGGAAGGGAAAAATCACTTTGTCTGTAAGATCCTGCTGTCCTTCTCCTCTGTGGCATTCTCTGGCTCGGTCTAAGGGAGCATTTGCAGTGGAGGAAGAGTAATTTCTATTTGCCTTGCACACAGAAAGGCCTCATCACGACACCAGGGGATGTCCAAAGGGGACCTGACCCCCTCTCATAGCACAAACATTAAAATATTCTGCTGCAGGATCACAACGACATCTGAAACTTTCCTTCATTTTCTTCCCCCTCTTTTTTTCTCATCTCTTTGGGTCCTTTGGCCCATATGTTGCTAATTTTCTGTCTTTTCAAAGCGCTCTGTTTCATTTAAAGTCAGAATACATTCTATTCATCACCAGGAATTCTAGGGAAAAAAAGAGATCTCGAAGGTCACTGTTCCCCTTAATGTATAAAATAAATGAGCAAAGCACTGGTTTTTTCCTTTAGCTTATTACTTTTCTTAATCTACTTTTTAGGTCTACTGTGAGAGATCACAGGAGGGACTTAAGCAGTTGCTCTTAGAAAGGATTCTTATATATTCTTGCAAGAAAGGAGTCCTTCAAAACTGCAAGTCTTTGTAGTTGGATCTGCTGAGCCAGACTTCAACCAAGCGAGTTACTGGTCAGTGAGCTGGGGTGCCACTGCAGTGGCATCCACAAGTACCCAAAGGACTTCACTCAACAGGAGCTCACTTTCACTTGCTGTCCATCACGTTTGCCCAGGAAAAAAAAAAATTCCTTCTTCTTTGCTAAGATATTGCACGTCCACGCTGAAATCTGTGCAAGGGAGGATAATGAGAGGAAACTGGCATTCAGATTTTTGCAGTAACGGTTCAATAGATCTTACCAAGAGGCAAGTTAATCTGTTAAAATGGCTCAAACCCAAGGAAAGCACGTAAGATGATCTGCTTGTTTAAATTCCGTTGTTGCAGAGGATGGGTTCTTTCTAGAAAGCCATCATGGGGTGAAATTCTAGAAGGCCTTGTGGCAGATCAGGGTGCAGCCTGCAAAGAGTTAACGGCACCAGTTGCCCACTATTTTCTTGCTTCTCTACAATTTGCAGTGACAAGAGCTGGTCTGTCCCCAGCTGTGACAGTGACAGCAGCCCTGGGCCAGCCCACACCAGCCCTCACAGGCTGGAGTGACCCAGGAGGTGCTGCCAAACCCAAAGTCAGCTCAAGAGCCAGCTGAACCTTTCTTTACAAAACCTCAGACCACATCAAAGTGCCTGGATTTGTGTTCTGTTATGAACTGGGGGTTTGGGCCAAGTTAGTGAAAATGTTCATCAAGGCTCAGATCTTTGTAGTGCATCTGGGCCTGAGAACTGGACTAACCCTGCTTTGGAGTTCAAAGCAGCTGGGAGGTGATTCTGGAGTGGGACCATGGGTAGCTGGTGGCTGGATTTCTCTTGTTCCCATTGCTGCTTCACACCGTGGATGGCCTTGCTTGGGACCCTGAATCACCCCTAAAATTTTGCTGCTGCCCCTTTTCTCATCCACTTGGCCGGAGCTGTGGCCAGAGCAGGTCCAGCTGAGGCTGCAGCCTCTTCCCTGGGCTTTGATGGATGCAGTGCATGAGAGCTTCTGTGCACCTTCCCACCTTAACCCCATGTGGGCAGAGTGCTGCTGCTCGTTCAGAGCACTTGCAGGGTGACTCGACCTGTAAATATTCCCGGGAAAGTTCCCTTCAGTTCTGCAAGATGCCTACTCTCATCTGGCAGTACTTCAGGGCTGGCACTTCATCAGTAGATGAACAAAGCCAAGTAATGCAGTACAAGTAAAATTATTACAGTCTGGGGTATTTGCAAAACAAGAGCCTGACCAGAAAAAAGGAAAAAAAAAATAACAAGAAGAAAAGATGGAAGGGGCAGGCAGGGAGGGGCTTTAGCAGCTGATAGCTTTGAGCTGTAAATTTGGTATAAATAACATTTCCGTCTGTTTTGAACAAGTACAGAAGTTGCTTATCTGTAAGTGAAAGTTTCTTGCTTTGCAGAATGGTTCCATCAATCTGAATTAAGTGTTCAGTGGGAACCAGGAACGATGCTGCTGAGGGAATCTCAGCCTAAAAACCAGTCAGCAGCAGGCAGCTGTTCTGGGATGCCTTTTCACCACGGGGCTATTTGATCTCCCTTGAGGTTGATCCGAGCCCTGCAGACGGGTAATGGGTTCTTTTTGAACAACAGGCCCGCAACATTTCTGCATCTGCAATGGAAAACACTGTGGCAATGAAAGGAAACGGGGTCTTTTAGGTCTTGTTTCTCTACCACTAATTTGTGCGTGACCTTGGGCAAGTCAAAAGGCATCCCTGACCTCAGTTTACCTAGTGAGAAAATGGGAGTGGTAACACTTTGCAGCCTCTGCGGTCTCCGAGATTTCACTAATGCCAGTTTCCTCAGCCTGCTGAGACAAGTGAGTCATGGCTCTGCCCATCCATAGGCAGCCTCTTTCCTGATCCCAAAAATCCTCTCCATACACACCAAGAGTGCTCAGAACTCAGTGCTGGAGAGAGTTATAACCCTCTCCTGACCCCTGAGCATTTCCAGGCAACCATGTGCTGGGCTAATCCATCAGGATATCTCTCACTGATCACCTGATGCTTTCCTTGAGATTCACTCCTTGCTTTCAACCAAGAAACAAAATTGCTCTTAGAAAAGGACACACATTTTAAGCCTGACTTTTCCATCTCGTGCCACATTCGACTCGCACACAATTAATTTAACACCCAGCTGGAGGTAAAATTAGGTGCTTCCTGAGCATTATGCTTTTTAAATTGCTTTCTTAATGCTTTCTGCTCTATCAGGGCTGTCCTGCTGAGAAAAGGGCCAATATCTTCCCCCAAATTCAACTTTTCTCTCAGCACTGTGGTGCAACCAAGAACAATATCCCTGTTGTAAAGGTGACTTTTTATCAAAGGTACCCAACAGGCTCTCTGGAATTCCTGCAAATCTTCCATGTCTGGACGAGTTTCAGATCCACAGCTGCTGGGTTTGTTAGACCTTGCATGGTGCTCGTTTAATGGGGCCAGTATCCATGGAGCACCTTCCCAGCCCCTTTCCAGGCAGGATTTTGACATCCAGCTTAACATGGAGTTGCTGCTCTCTGAAATGGAGATGAGTTATGGCTCTGGGAGCCATGAAACCAAACAGGCAGCAAAATCTGTAGCAAGTTACAACAATTTTCTTAACCTTCAAGGCAGGGAGGGAGGGAGAGAAGAACCCTACAAGAGACATCCCATGTCTGATTACACTCCACACATCCACGGCTATTGAAACTCTCTGATTCCCCTGTTTGAGATTTAGCTGCAACATCCCATTTGTTCCAAGCAGATATGTAAAGTCTCCTTGGTATTCAGGTTCATTTAAAGATTTACATTTTGTATTTCCTTGCTCTTTTTCTGACGATGTACATAAAACAGAATTGTAAATGTTTAGGAAAATCAAAGCTATTCTTAGATGCTTGCAATTCCACTAAGTTTGTATTCTCTAATTTACGCCATGAAAGGAAAAGGAAATCTGGGAGAGGAGCTCGTAGTTTGCTTTTTGAGGTTTTCTTCACTGCACTTCCATTGAAACTTGGGGCTCAGAGTTGTGTTTCTCAAGGCACTTTGAAAGTTTCCTCAGTAACCCTTTCCTCCAAAGCACATGGCTGCAGTCACCTCTCCTACCTTTCCAGGGGGCTGTAGTGGAGAGTTTTAAAATTAATCACAACAGAACCAGCTCTGGGAGATGTCAGGAACCTCAGTTAAACTCCTCTACCCTGGAAAAATTGGTGATAAATGAGTAAATTCTGCCCAACTGCTTTTTACATAAATGCTGCGGTTTTCACGGTGCTGAGGCACAGCTGTGGCTGGAATAAAGTCGGTTCTTAATCTCATGAGCCAAAATGCCAATCCATCTCTTCCCAGAGCCTTGGCCAGCCCCACTGGTGCTCCCAGATCCACAGTCCATCCCTGTGCCTGTGTGTCAGGGGTTGTAAACTACCACGAGGAAGAAGCGGTTTCAGATTAGGATCTCTGGAAGAAAATCATTCCCCAGGTAAATCCAATTTAGATGAAATCTGCCCTTCTTTTTTCTTCTTTCCACACAGTCAACACCTTGAGAAAGTTCAGCCCCATGATGCCAGCTGGGAAGGGAAATGCTGAACAAAATTCCCAACCAGCAGAACAAGAATTTTCAAAGGAATGAGAATTGCATTCCCTGAAGCACAGCCCCGACACTGCTCTTGGGTCTCTGCTTCTGAAACTGAAATTTAAAAAAAATAATGAAATAAATAAAGTTCTTACTTCACCCTTTGTCCAGGTTTGCAGCTCTCTGGGAAAGGTGGGTTTATCTAAAGCAAAGTGTTGCAGTCACTGCGTGGCTTGGTGAGCTCCATTTGCTAGAGTGAAATTCAGGAAAATCAAGCCCTCTTTCCTGTCCTGCCACATGTCTGATGGAAAAACTGAACACTTTCCTCCCAACGTGTGCAGTAACGGGAATTTCTCATCCAGAGAAAATTTCTCATATCTGAAATATTCCTCTGAATTAGAAAAAAAAAAAAACAAAACAGTAAAAAAAAAATCAGAGATGTGGGATTTTCCACAAATGGAAATTATCACTTTTGAAGAACACAAAGGAGAACATTTCTCCACACCCCATGTTCAGCTATGTCCCCATGTCCGGCCCAGCTCCAGGGACCAGTGATGTCCCCTAGCTGTGACTGGGGATGGTCAGAGAGTCTGGATCCCTAAGGAACCTGCCCTGAAGCTACTGATGGAAAACATCAGATAACAATTCAGATAACAGATAAAAATTTGCCATAACAGATTGTTTCTGGTGAAGGTTTTTTTGATTCCCTTCTTAAACCACAAAAGTGCTACTGACTGCCATGGGGAGCACACGTGCTGAGGGCAAACACATGCCTGCTTTGGGGACCCACCAGCTCTGCTCAGGGAAGGGCTGGTGACTGTCCCTTGGCCAAAAACGTGCTGAATGTCCCCTCCAGCCCAGCTGGCCAAAGGGCAGACGTTCAGCACATCTGGGTGAGGTTAGAGGAATTTGGCCTGGTGTTTTACCTCTGCAAGTCAGTGCTGGAGGAATGCTTTGCACATATGAACTATCTCATGCTCACCAAACCACTTATTAGTTTCAGGCACTGGCCCCTGTGTTATTATGGCCTTGATAACTTTATTAAATTCAGCCCCAGCTTATTCATCTCACAGAATGGCCTTAACTATTTGTAGATATTTTAAAGTAGCCATCCTTGCATCGTGATCGCTTCCAGACCTTGCTGAGAGACACGCATGTGTTTGAAATGCCTGCTTTCCTTCTCCATTTCACCATAAAGTAGCCAATTTAATTTTGCACAATACCATTTGATAACAACCATGTGTGTGTGTCTTCAGCGTTTATATACTTCAGAGAAGGTACTGCTTGGTCAGTGTGAGATAATTTCACAAAGAAAAACGGAACCAGATGTTCCTCCTTTTGACTTGGCTTCTCCCTCCGCCTATCTTGTTTCTAATGTCAATCTCCACTCAGGTTTTCTTCCATTACCTTGGGAAGGGGATATCTTCACACTTTGTGTTTTCCTTACCAACGTGCCTGACAAAGTGTTGGGAGTAGCTGAGGTACATGATTATCAGCTTAGCACCTCTGAGATCATTATCAAACCCTAACGGTGCTCAGGAGACAAACAAAGGGAGAGGTGTGAGCTGGGTGCGTTTCCAGAGGAACTCCAGAGGGAAAAGTCACCTTTTGCACCAAATCTCGTGGATAGAGGCTGGATGCTTGGGATGCAACCTTGAACATGCCAGGGAGGAGTGAAGGGCACTGTGAGCTCCAGGAAATGGGCAGGAAAATGAGCAGATGTCTTCATCCAGGTGCTGGAACAGGCAGTTTCAGCCATGGTTATCTGGTGATACCTTTTTGCTGTTCCTGGACCTCTTGCCTGCCTGGAACGGTCCAGGTAAATGTGGCAGCACCTGGGTGTGTTACCTGGATGTCAGGGAAGTGAAAGGAAGTTTCCCTGAAGTTGTAAAGTGGAAGGATGGGGAGGACAGAGGGATCTGCTGATGGGAGGAGGAGTTAAGCTGTGTAAAATACAGCTGGGCAGAGGACATCCCTCACGGGATCTGGAGTGCACAGCAGCCTGGGTGAACAGCTAGAGAATTGCTGGAGATCAGGAAAGCCCACGGCCACTGAGGCCACAGGTGGAAAGCAGGAGGGGACATTTTAGAATCACCATGACTCTCAGGCCAAGAGGGGACCAGTGCAGCATCCTCTTCCTCACCCCATCCAACAAGGCACACGGAGGCTCACTGAGGTCTCCCTGCCCACCCACCAGGGCTGAACCTGATGATCTCTGTTCAGATGTGCCAGCTGTGGTCCAGCTACGGAATTCCAGAGGCCCACTGCAGTGCCAGGTGGATTCCATGGACACATTGCTCTGGACCAGCCCAGATTTACAGCGTGTTCACTGCTCAGCTTCCTCACCATCCACACTGCCTGTCACCCACCAATCAAGCCTGTACTCCTGGGAGAGGAAGGAGCTTGTTATCTGCCTGGTTATCAGCACTGGCCTGCAAACGAGCCATCCTGTGGCAATGCCACATCAAAAAGCTCCTCTGAGAACAAGACTGAAGGCGGATGGAACTCGAGCAGAGCCCGGTGATCTGGGGCTGCCCAGCAGAGCCATTGCCAGGCTGTAAAGCTCTGAGCTGCCTCTTTTACAGGTGCTTGTACCTTGACACTGGCTGTTATTAAACTCCATTATGAGAACAACACTTTGTGATCCTCCCCTGACTCACTCATCTTGTGACTTCCTGGCAGGGAGAGCCCTTGGCTGCTGCTCCTGCTGGCAGGGCCGGAGGCTCTTGGAAGGAGCCGTTATTGCAGGGAGTGTCTGGACTGGATCACAGCTGCCTCTTGGGCCACTTGAGCCAGGCAGGGATGGATTCCTCTGCCTTGGACCCATGGAGACCTGTGGATGGTTCCAAGGACAACGGCAGGAGGATGTCAAGGACCTCCAAGAAAGACTAAGCCCTTTGGCTTTGAGGACACCACACACATTCTGCTCATTGCCTTTCTTCACTCCTCTTCCTTTGGGTTAGAATATGAGCTCAGCATGAGCCTTGCATGTATTTTAGTTAAATCATCCCGAATTTGTGGAAAACCTTCTATAGGCATGAGTTGATCTCATGAGTCATGCTCATTGCTGTGAATGCTCCATGGCATATGGTAAAGAACTGGAATGGGACAGACTCCCCAAGCATCTGGCTGGAGTCGTGCAAATCCTGTTACTGGCTGGCACGTAGACCAATGAGCAAAGGTCCTGCAGAAAGAAGTCCTGATAATCACCATTTCTTAGGGACTAATCCTAAATGCCTCCGCTCCCTGTCACTGCTTGCAGTAATAACAGCAGGTGCCCATGCAGAAATCCTTTTCCCAGCACCTCCTTCATGTCTTTGTTTTCCAAGAGGGAAGTTGAAAGCCTTTCTGACAAGGATACAGAAAAAAACACTATCAATTTTTTAAAAGTCTTTTTCTCTTGAATTGTCAACTGTTTGTGATTTTCTTCTTTTTTTTTTTTCTTTCAGCCGCTAAAAAAGTAATTTTGTCACTCAATGCACTTTCAATCCAGTAAATTCTAGGAGAAGGCAATTCCACTGGAGGCCTAGCTGCAAGGAAGGAGAGATATTTGCTTAATACATGCTTAACTGGCAATCATCTTGGCAGCATGTTAGCCTTGCTGCAGTCAAGGTGGCTTTCATCACTGGAGGTATAATTTGTCTCTGCCATTCCAAGTGCTCCTTCCTCTCATCTCCTGCTCCACTTTACCTGAACTCATAAAACTCCAGCTCCTGCTCCAAGCTCGTGAGGCACACAGAGATGAGGAGCAGGGCTCTGTGCTGGTCAGCATGGTGGCAACTCTAAATGGGCCATGCTGGTGCCTACTGGGAGGTGCTGGTGGCAGCAGAGCTCTGCCTGTTCCAGGCTGGCTGTGACCTTTGTGCCTTCAGGGCTCCTTGGGGCAGCCACCCACAGTCAATTGTTCCATTGATTTCAGTGGGTATCAGATGAGATCTTTGGCTCCTGAGGGCAGGATTACCAACCCAGGATATCTAAAGTGAGGGCTCAGCTCCACATAAAGGTGCATAGATAAGGGACTGGATTTTTGGGAGGGTGAGTTCAGGTATTCAGAGCCGCTGCAAATTTCTGTTTACGAATTCAGGTAGGGAAATCCTCACCCTCAGGCGTTACACACTGGCCTCTGGTGAGTAACTTGGGTCCCCCAGTTTGGAAAATACAAAATTCTTCTCTCTGTCTCTGTCTGCAGAAAGCACCCTCTATAAGGCAAAGTGTAAATCTTTGTCACACTCCTGTGAAGTCACCACAGCACTCCTGGCCCACACCACCTCCATCAGAGCCCAGATCTTGTGCCACCAGCACGTGGGTGATGGAAGAGCGTTTGTGCAAACACAACTCAGGGAATATTATGATGATTTTCATGCAGTTACAGAAATTGTATAGTTTAACTTAGACCTTGTCATGCAAAGCACTCTGAAAAGTCCTGTAAAAGTGCCTTTGGAAAGAGGCTGGTTAAGACCCCCACGCCCTTGTTGCTCCTCCTCACCCCTCTATCATCCCTACACCCTGGTCCTTATTTTCTAGGTCATCCAGGCATGGCTTTCTCTCCTGTAAAAATGCTCAGGTCATTTGTTCGTGGCAACAGGAGATGGATCTTTTGGTGATGTAAATCAATGTCACTTCAAAGCTTCAATGGAGCGATACTTATTTACACTTTCAGATATCAGATCCTTATGTTTTGCTTTTATGTGTGTCAAAGTTTCTTTTTTACTAAAAGGTAATGTTTTGTTGCAAATTTCTATAATTAATCAACCTCATTTCTATGGCAATAGACACTATACAAATTAATAAAATAAATATTCCAGCACTGTTTAATTCTGGCAAAGCCATGCTAAAAACCCTTCCATCATTTCTCATTATGAAGGCAGCAAAACGTGCTTAACAGAATATCTTATCAAAATTAGTGAAAACATTAAACTTCCCAAAAAAACCTTCTTTTGAAAAGTTGTTCTAAGCAAGTTTCTAAAATCTCAGAAGTATTAAATCCTCATTAATATAAGCTCAATGTATTTATGGTGTCAAAAATGTGTTTTATAAAAGCCAAAAGCGGAGTTGCACAAGTTGCCTCATTATCAATAATCTAGCATCGTCCCTTTTATGTGTCATTTCTTTACACAATATACTATCATTTATGACTTTTAGCAAATACATCATGGCAAAGGATTACTCTCATCAGAGGCAGTCTTTGAAAAGGATATGCTAATTTCTAGAGAGCAAGAAAACATCAAAACAGTGCCAGCAAATAGCCAAGGGACTTTCATGTCTTAATATCCTTCAGAAGTGCTTTATCTCCTAGTGCAACGTGTATCATAGTATAAACAGGAAATGAAACAGCCAAGGCATCAAAGAACCACCAGTGCATGGCTGTAATTTTAGATCAGGTTTAATAAAGGTTATCTGCAGCAGGCTAATCAAACAAAAGGGTGTATGTTTTAAAGCACCATTTGATAATTTTCATTTAAGGCTCCCGATCAAAGAGATCCGAACAATGTCTTACTGACTCCAGATAGATCCCTTTGCCTCACTTTTCAAAGTAGCTTCATTTATTGCTGGTAAAACTGGTTTTGATGTTCTAATTTTTTAGGTGGAGGAGAGATCAGAAACTGCTCTGGTTTCCTGTGCACCTTAATTTGAAAAGCAATAGAAAGAGAGCTGAGAAGGAAATGAGCAAACACAGTGAGGGTCAGGAAGATCTCAGGGTCACTTTCGTGAGCTCTTCGTGGACCTTGGTGCCCAGACAGGGGCTTCCATCCCAAACAGGATGCAAGGAGAGGAGACAAGACTGGGCCAGGCCATTGACTAGTAAATGAGAAGGCAAAATACCCTGGAAGTGAGAGACCGAGGGGAAAAAAAGAGTAGCTTGATCTTGGCTGGTTGCCGGGGAAAGGCAGGAGGAGCCAGACCAGCTTTTTTCGTGACACTTCTCATCCTTGGCCAGCAGGAGAAGCTCCACTGGCACCATCCACAGACCACTGAGGAAGGGAAAAGGGCAACTTGACTGTCCTGCCCTAGATCAAAACCTGCAGAGCTTCTGCCTTGTGTTTTGTGACCAATTCCTGGATTGCACTTTCAGGCCAAATCTGATTCAAGTTCCTGGAAAAAAATCTGTGTTTGCTGATTTCTGAAAGTGGAGTAATCCCGCTAAGAGAGCCTGAGAGAACTTACCCTCCTGTAGCAAGGGAGAGGCTTCTTTGGGATCCAGTGGAGCCTTCCGTATTCCTGCTTTATTAATTATTCTGTTTGGGGAGCAAAGAGGGAGATGAGAAATTTCTCCAAATGAGAGCTTATCAAAATGGTTTTATTTCTGGCAAGACTGATATATCCAAGGAGCTAAACATAGTTCTAATATTTAGTCAAAGCTTTCTGCACCACTCAAGCCCAGGGGTGTTTCAAACTGATTTCCACACAAAGAAGATGTTTCCCGTTAAATATGAATGCTTGCCTTGAAAATAAATATCTCCCTGCTATGGGTGAGTTATGGTGGGATGGCTCATGAAAGAGCAGGAAAAGTTTACAGCCATCCCAGTTATCAGGTCCAGGCAGGTCTGACTGTCTTGGGGAGAGATCTCAGCTTTTTTGGGACCAGTCTTCCTCAGCTGTGTCCAGAGGAAGGGGCTGAGCAGGCTTCTTTGCACCACTGGGGGTTTTGCGACTTGTGTGTTTGTAAAGTTTGTTGTTATTTTTCATGTTCAGAAATCCAAAGCTCTGTAGGGGAGAGTTTTAAAGAAAAATCCAAATAAATAAAAAATTCACCCTTGGGTGCACTTAATGTTATTGGTAAGAAATGTGCTGACTCCCAAACGTTCTCCTTCCCACACACTTCACAAAATGCTAGTTTTATTCATATACATGTGTATATACTTCCTGCTGATGCTCTCTTAAATATTTCAAAGTATCCATAGGAACCAATACACTTTTATCGTGGTATTTGTAGGAGCACAAGACCTTGGTTGTACCCATCCAGCCTCAGTTTGCTTCTTTTCCCTTTCAAGTAAATTTTAAATTACCAAAGAAATGCTGATAGTCACAAAAATCTAGTTATTTGCCATGAAAACTCAACCATAAGTAATCTCCCCCAAACCAGTCCCATGAAATATTCATGCTCCGGGAGCTCCGTTCCAGGCAGGGCGGTCGCTTCCGACAGCAAACGCTTTGGGAGAAGAGAAATGGTGATTCCTCTGCACGCAGAAATGAGGAAGCTGCCAAACTGCTTGGCAGGATAATCTCCTAAAAAACAAAAAATCAGGGCTGGTTTGTTAAAATACCCACAGCAAGGGTTCGGGTCCCACCACGAGCAGCAGAGAGAGCAGAGCCAATATCCCGTCGGCAGCTCCGTATTGATCCCTGACCTGTCTGCAGCCAGCCTGGGTCCCTCCCTGTGCTGGATTACTGCCTCCAGCACAGACACCAATCAATAGCGACTGAAGGCCGGTAATGACCAAATGTCAGGGACTTTTCAGCAGCTTTTTTGAACTAATATTGGTGCTCCCTAATCCCGTTATCAAAGGATACCATGAAAAACACCATGACGGTGGGTACGAGTTGCCAACCTTTTGCAGATTCACATACTTGACACCAGAAGAAACCACTCAATAATCTTTTTTTCTGCTGACCTTGATTTCGTGGGCCATTAGATTTCACCCGTATCAAGTGCAATAACTGGCGTCTGACTGAGGTACAACTTGTGCTTGGCAGAAGCATATCTTCAAAGGAGGAAACCGGTCCTGATTGAAGACATTGGAGCTGGACACTTCACCACCCCTCGGCAGTTTAACTTGGTGGTTATGACAGTTTATTTCTGGGCACTCTTCTGCCCGAGGAAGTTAACTCAGGGCGGGGGAATGCGTGTGAGTAAAGACAGCAATCCCTTTCTACTTAACCGTCTGCAGACACAAGCACACAACAGTCATTCACAAACACTCCACTGTGACTGCTGTGTCTACAGGTTTTATTTTGGCTTTGTCTGCCTCGGGTTTCATCTAATTGGCCTTTTTCAGTGTGTTCCCCTCCTAAGCAGAGAGCTGTGATTTACACTGACACTCTTTTTCACGCCTCACCCCCGTCTTCTGCTTGGTAATTATCCCCAGAGACGCACGTGATTCCTCATATCACCTCCACATCTTTCCTGACCACTCTGCCACGGCCAAGCCAGAGAGTGGCTGAAGTCCTGGCCCAACTTTAATCAGAATAAGAGAGACATTGAAGGTTGGACTTGATGATTTTGGAGGTGTTTTGCAACCCCAATGATTCCATGATTCTCTTTCTTTAGGTTCACGCCTTGCTTGCCTGTAAATGCACCGAGGGCATTGGAGGGGCTCTGCCTCACCAGACAGACACCTTGTCACACTGTCATCCATCCGGCACGTGCCAGAGTTACTCACAGGTGTCCCTGTGTGCAGGACTGGGGCTTTCACTGTCCCTGGAAATGTTATTTAAGGAGCTGTGCCTGCCCTGCATGTGGGTGCTTGAGCCACGCACTTCCAGCACAGGGGGTGGGCCAGAGCTCCAGGTTTTGTCCAGGATTTGTCCAGGACATCTTCCCAGGACTTTGGGAAAATGTGGACACGAGCCGGCAGGTGGCAAATAAAATATACACAGTGCAAAACATGCCTGAGCTCAGCAAATAGTGTGCCTAAGTCCTAAAATTATCCAAGACAGTCTCCATAATTTTTATGGGAGAAAATTAAGTCTTCAAAGCAAGAAGGAATTTGAACTATCCCTGGTTCAAAGAAAATTGCCACATGCTGACAAACATTAAGAATGATAATATTTTGCTAAAGCCCCAGTAAATCTTTGTGTGGTTTCTCTGCATTTCCTTTCCCATTGCTGTTTGTTGCTCATACATCCACATTCGCACTGGGAGGTGAAGGAGGAAAAACTCCCCACTGAAAAGAGAAGAAAAAAGTCATTTTAATCTCCTGAAATGCCCTGGGATACGGCTTGAGTGAGTAACACCGAGTCCTGGGCAGGATGCTGCTTCCAAGCATTTTCTGGGTACCAGAACATCCCAGCCTAAACAGGAGCTGTCAAACATCTAATCAATCTGTCATATTAACAACTGTAATTAAAAGCATTAAGCAAATGCACCAAGGGCTGCTCTGGAAGGGTGTTAACACCTGTGTTTGTCTCAGTGTTAAGGTAATTGCTTCAATTGCAGTTTTAGGTCATTAAATATCTGTGTGTACTCAGGGAACATGAAGAAAAATTAGAAGGACCCGAGAAATGAATTTGGTGACGTGTTTTGAAGTACAACAGCACAGCTGTCAGTGCTGCCATAGCAGTAAAGGAGGAAGGCAGAGAGGATGAGAAAGGAGCTTGCAGTGCCTGTGGGGACAAACACATCTCATTCACACAGGTCTGGAGGCAAAATTAAACTCTGCCCCTTGTCTCTATAGAATTATTTTTCCCCCAAGCAGCTTCAGGATGGAGCAAGTTTCTGGATGGCTTCCTGAAGCAGGACAGCAAGGGGAGACCCATCTCTTAACTCCAACCTCTCCTCATCCACCACTTGCCACTTGGAGGTGTAGGGACTTCTGGAGGCACCATTTAACGTTTGTTTATTAACTGAGAAGTGGAGAAGCCTGAACCAGAACATTGGATGCAAACTCCCCCTCCACACACCCCTCCATGCATCTTTTCCAGAAGGCTGGAGCTGACTCCCATCCACAGCTTGATCACATATGTGTGAAAATGATCCAGGCTTGGAAACTTCAGTTGGAGCAGCAGCCTGAGAGTGGTGTTTGTCCCAGGGAAGGGTCTGACTCCAGCAGCAAGGAAGGACCTGCCTCTATTCAAACCCTTCCTCTCTCCAATCATTTACTGGATAAAACTTTCTTGCCCGTGGGCTCGTAGCTCTGCCAAAGTGCTGCACAAACCCAAGGTGTGATTTTAATCCAGAACCAAATTCCAATTTGCTTCCCTCCAAGCAGAGGCTGCCGTACACAGGCAGCAAGTGGCAGTGGTTAATGGTTACCATGAGGTTACCACGGGGTTGTAAAGGTAACAATCACTGAGGGATGAGCACAGGAGAGCTGAGCCTGCCCCAGCAGTGCCCTGCTCCCAAAGCTGCTCCAGGGACAGAAAATCAGGAATGCTGCTTCCCATTACCCAGTTGGCCCTGAAGGAGCTTGGCTACTTTAGCAGTGCAGATGACATTAAACAGATGAAGCACAAAAATGGCTCAAATATGATTATGCTACATGTGTGTAGCTGTCTCACCCCCCCTTTCAACTTGCACCATATGAAAATAACCTCATCAAAACAGAAAGGCTTTTAGGGATGAGGTTAATTGCAAAAATAGCTCTAAATAAAATAATCACAAGGCCCCAAATGTTGTTATTAGTGTGAGCCAGCAGCTTGCTCCTAAATTTACAGAACAAAAAGTTTGCTCTGCACTTGCAAACCTTGCCATAAAATAGATAAATCATAACTATCTGCTGGAACAAACATGGAGCTGGGTTTTAATATGCACCAGGTTATTATCTGTGCGCCAAATCTTCTGTCACTCACGAGTCTGAAATCAAGCCCCAGATCATCCATCAACTGCTCAGCATCAGGGAAAGGGGGGCACATCTGGACCCAAGATTAGGACCTCCAAACCCTTCTTGCAGAGCGTGCTGTCCAAAATCCCTGCTCTGACCATCTCCCCTAAACTTCCCGAAGGTCAGAAGGTGGAGCTGGGCGTTCTCTCTCCCTTACAGCCCTGTCCCACTGGACTGCACGAGGCTGTGTTGTCTTCATCACAAGGCTTAAAAACCACACGGGGACTCCTGTGAGTTCTTTCTTGTGTGTGAGGAGAGCAGAGACCTCCAGGAAACATTTGTGGCCCTTGCAAGCCCCTTGTGTGGGATTCACTGTCCCCCTGGTGCGAACACAGAGCTGGGCGAGACTCAGAACTTCTGACAGAGTTTTGCTTTCAAAGTTGGGTTTGTTTAAGTGACTCCAAGGGGTGCTGAGCCACCTGGATGGGAGCCAAAGAAAATGTTGATGCAAATCCTGCAAAGTAAACCTACCCCCTCCTGCAGTCACGTGCCATTTAATTGTTTTGCATTTTATTTCATACAACGGCCCCAATCCATCAGCCTGCCAAGCAACATGGCTCGTGTGGCAGCATGGAAATCCTTCTGGTTTGCTTTCCATCTCTGGCTCTCCCCTGACAAATGCCTCATGCTGCAAATTTTAGGAAGCTCATTAAAAAGTTTAGGAACTGAATCAGCTTTGAGGACAGACGTAACCAAATATCAAGGTAGTTTGTGTTTGCTACTCCATGTATGACTCAAGTCTCTGAAATTTAACTTGAGCATCCTCTTAATTTTCCATCCCCCAGTCCAAGACGGCTTTAGCTCATCACAGCATCTCTCCATCCAGCCTATCCCCCTAAATCCACTCCCCTTCCCGCACTTCCTTAGAAAGACATGGGAACAAGAGAGTGATCAGTGAGTGTTGTCCCCTCTTTCTTTTCTCTTTTTATTTTTATACCAAAATTTGCTTTCCCATCACCAGCCAATTGATTCCTCAGCACTCCAATGTCAAGCTGTGGTGGTTGTCCATAGGAATCCAAATCTGCTCACAAGAAAGACAGTGATCAATACCCGGTGATGCAGAGCCCAACATAACCTCAGTGAGCATCTCCCCTCGATCCACAGAGCATCTTCTGGAAGCAGCTCAGTTTCTGCCTGTGACAGCATTCATGGGATTCAATTTCAACCTTCCAGTTTGAAATTCTATCCCCTGATGGGGACTGAGCATTGTGTTTGCAGGCTGCTTCCTTCCAGCACTTTTACTTGGGAATAGTCCATAGGATTAAGCTGGCATTTTGTTTCCTAGTCAGATTTTTGGGATGTTGCACTATTAGATGGTCAGAAGTAGGTGGGGAACATAGAAAGTCCATTAAAGATAGAAGAAAAAGGCTCTTGGAAGAGATAAAGTAACTCCAGTCTTTACTTAAGCTGCTCATCAGAGAATGAAAGTGCCACCAGCAGCACAACCTCACTCTTCCCACCCCATTCCAACATGGGAGGAGGGGGCAGGGAAAAACCAGTTCTCCTATGAACCTCTTAATATTGATCAGCCCCCTCTGGGTAGGGGCAGGCAGGTTTGATGTCAACCCTTCAGGAGGAGTAAGGGGCAGAAATGCCTCTCTCAGCCCCATGTGGGTTCCTTAATTAAGGTAAATGCTCCCAGAGGGGAGGCAGTGGGGTTGCCTTGGGACTTCTGGCAGGGAAAAAACTCCTCTAGCACCTGAAACAGCTGGTCTTGCAGCTATGTGGGGGTTTTCTAGAAAGTAAGATCCTAAATTTGTTCTCTGCTTTAATGAACTTTGGTGCTCCGAGGTGGGGAGTGAATTCTGCCCTTGATGTCCTCATCTTTTTGCTGCTGGAGCTGGAGGGAGCCTGCTGCTTTTCTGGATCCTGCAGGAGCTGGGGCTCATGGCTGCTGCTGGTTGTTTCCAGTGGGAGTTGATGCGAATAAATCCTGCTGTTTTCATCCACGTGGGTGACAGCAGCCCTGGAGGTTTGAAATAACGCTAAGAACAAACTTCATTACACTTGCTGCATGTCATGTGGCCTTCGTGCAAAAATAAAACCCACTGCCAGTGTCCACAAAACCCAGGAGGCCCCGTGGTGAACCCACCTTGGGCTTGGAGATTTTTTGGGTTTCATTGCCACTCATTAATATTTTGCACAAGTGTTGCACACATAGGTAGGTGTCGTTTTTACAAGCCATCCAAACCGAAGTGCCAGAGCTTTTGAACTTTGTGGTGTAGCAGATGAATTCAAGATTTTTAGGATCTACTTGTGAGCAGCTTGATAGGGTGTAGGAATAGGAGACTGGGAATCATCTCCTGGGTTGTTCAGAGACACCGGATGTGCAGTGGTTGGTGAGATGAGCTGTGCTATCTGGGAGTGAGAGGTTAAAATACGTTTCAAGAACTGTAAAGAATCTTACAGGAAGATTGGAGTCCAAGGCCTTGGACAGAAGAGATTAAAATGCTTTTGTGGGTTTGGTGGATTAAGGACGCATTTTGTTTTAATTGAATTTGCTCCTAAATTTGTCTGTCAGTGGTACCTGCAGCATGAAACACACCTGTGTTCTGTGTGAATCAGCTGAAGAGGGCTGAAATGCATTTTGCCAGCCCTGATCCTGTAGAGTGGGTGCATGTTTTGGCTGCTGGGTTATGACACCAGAGAGGGGGCATTTCAGAGCCACTACTGGCATCTGCAGCCTCGCAGGAATGTGTCAGATAGTTAATTATTGTGTTGAACTGTATTTGTATCGTGCCAGAACATAAGTAGTTTGTTTGGGTCCTCTTTCCTCCCCCTCTCCCCCTTTGCTGAAGATAAAGGAGTTAAGTTTAATCATTAAATCTCCATCTTGATCCATGTAGGTCACGCAGCGAACCAAAGTCAGATAATGCAGCATTTAGCAACCTTATCTCCTTTACAATAAAGAGCAAGCAGGAAGCCGACTTTGTTGTCTGTTCTATTTTTTAATATACGTTTATTTAAAGAAAAGCCATCTCGAAAATGGGGAGGGGGGATGAGATCTTCCAAACAGCAGCTTCTGTAAACAGGATGAAATCAGATAAAGAAATTACTGTAAAAATATTGCCTCATCTCTAAAGCTCAGAACTTTTTTTCTTTTGCTCTTTTTTATCTTTGAGAAAGATAATGAAAGAGGAAGCTTGAAACCACATTTCCATTGATGTTTGAATACACAACTGCTGGATTTAAGAACTGGAGGAGATCAAAGAGAATGGTTTTCATTCCGATAAAATTATAGCAGTTCTGGTATAGGGTGATGGGCTCATTTATGAACTCTACGACACAAATAGTTGTTAAGGCACCTTTTTTTTTTTCCCTTTCCTCTGCTAAGAACTAAATGAAAAATGCCTGGAATTCCTAAGGATTAATTAGGAGTGTGGCTAATAATGTTATAATAGATACATACTAAGAGTGTACATCTCTCTTTAGGATATTCTCTGGGAGCACAAAACATCTGTACAATTCAAAGGCAATGGGAATGCCTGTTCCTTGCTACTGTACATTGCAGCTCACATGACGTGAAATCTGAACAGCGTTGGGTTACCGAAATCTGTATCCTGATACTGCTCTCTGGTGATTTAATTTTTTATTAACACATACTTTGACATTCATTACTGAGCACAAGCTGTGAGTTAAAGCCATTCATGGATGCAGGGCTAACACAATTATTTATCACATGTTCTATTACGTTCTTAAACTGTGCAGTAAAAGTTATCGGGGTCTGTAAAAGGCAGGAATGAGACAGCTGTGATGGAATGGGAGATCTGAGGCTGTGATCCTGTGGAGTATCCTTGAAGATTTCCTGTGCCTGTGGAAGGATCTGTTGACCTGGGATGGCTGTGCTTTAGGTTTTGGGGGTTTTTTAGGTTTGGGTTTGGGTTTTTTTTTTTTTAAGAGCTGAGGATATTATCAGGGTTTGTGTCAGCTGCAGCATGGTAACCTCACATTTGCACGCCCTGGGGATGTGGATGTGCTTTAGCACAGCTCATGCAGAAATGAATTTGTCCATGCCAGCCATACAGCCCAGCTTGGCAAGAATCCAGTTTGGTGGATGTTGATCCACTTCTTCTTACACTTCCAAATTTGAAGTTTCACAGAAATTGTATTCTGGGTTGGTCACAGCGCAGCAGGAAAGATATAAACTTTCAGAAGTGGTTTTTTTCTGGCTTGTTTGGGGGTGGGTCTCTTGTTTGTTTAAATTTTGGGTTTGGGAATGAGTTAATTTTTGCATTTGCAATTTTGGCGTCTGAAAGAGGTCATGCTACCTCCAGTGCAGATGAGGAATGAGGGCAGAGCGCTGGGGGGTGTCTGTCCCTACAGGTGGCCTATCCCCATGGAAATCCAGGTCTGAAAGGGTTGGTTTTGACCAGGAGAGGGAAACTCCTACCCCAAGAGGCTGAGTGCTAAGAACAGCTCTGTTTTATTAATGCTGATGATGCAGAGGGAGATGTTGCTTTGCCCTTGAGGCACAAGGCAGCTCCGAAAGTGGTGGACTCCACCTCCAAAGGCAGCTCCAAGGGCTTGACTGGTGTAGAATCACCATAAATTCATAGAATGGGTTAGAAGGCACCTTAAATATTATCCTGTCCCAGCTCCCCTGCCAGGGGCAGGGACACCTTCCACCTTCCAAGATCTCTTGCTCCAGTTTTAGTTTTAAACCCCCTTCTCTTGGCAAGACAGGATCACTTCTCCCCTGTCAGACCCAGTCAAGAGGATCCATCCTGGACGACACTTTGGGAGTTTGCAGTTGTGTAAGGATGGGAGAATTTTCAGCAGGGAAATGTGGTGTTTTCTCCTGGTGCAACCTTCTTGTGCCACCCCCGTAGGCCACTCATTATAGGATTGCTGTAAAATTGCTTTTTTTCTGATATTTTTTGAGGCAGACAGAGCCTGACCCGGTCTCTCAGCTGAGCCCCATCTCACCTCCTTTTTGTCCATTAGTTTTTTATTAGAACCTTGAGCAGAATGTGGTTCTTGTGGCCTCACTTCTGCCTTATCAGATGCGGCTTGTACCTCAAAGCAGCACAGGAATGGGTGAGCTTTTACCCTGAATCATTTTATTTAGGTTTTTGGAGGTTTTTTTTCTGGCAGACTGCCCTGTATGATGATGCCCAGTGGAAAGGATAATGTTGCTTCAACTTAAAAATAGCTTGTGTTTTCAGGGTGGGCATAGAGGACAGCTTGTGCAATTAAAATGGTGATTATTGAAGTCATGCCTAATAAAGTCATCTGTGACTTGCCGAACTCGAGTTAATGACCATGAAATCCATCGTTAATAACAGGACTGCCATTAGTGGGATGGGTGATGTGCCAAAGGTAGCCAATGGAAGGCAATAAAAGTATCAGAAGTTAATGTTTGACAGCTGAAACTGTCACTCGAATATTTTATCCCCATGGTGACTGTTTGAAGTTTGTATTTCATTTTTTAAATGCCTTTTAAGAGCTTCTTGATAGCTTTAACTTTCCAGCAAGACTCACCTTGTATTTGGAGTTAAGTGCTGAGATTGCTCAGTGGTGCTTGAACCCCTGTGTGTGTTTGTGTCCAGTTCTGGAGCTGGCTGAAATTTATCAAAGCACCACCAGGTCTCCATCCTGCTCAGCAGGAACTGGAGGGAAGGATGGAATTGAGGGCAGAGCAGTAAATTGGGTAAAATGCACTTTGGAAGAGCAGGAATAATGAAAAATCATGATGGGGAGAGGTTAAGATGTGTTCTGACTGTCATTGCTGTGAAATGCTGCAGGAATTGGTAGAGAAAATGCACAAATTCACTTTGCAAACGTAGGATGAAATGTAGGATGAAATGTAGGATGAAATGTAGGATGTGTTGTAGGGAAACAAGGTCCTTAAATATCTTCCCAAGTACAGCCCAGCCATGAGAAATACAGCCTGGTCTAAAACCAGAGCTTTGAAAGGGCTGGATGGATGTGATGCCAGTGGTGAGATGGGATCTGGTCCTGTTCTCCAGCTGAGTAATGCTGCTGCTCATGGTAGTAAAGGTAGTAAAGGAGTAGTTAAGTGCACTTGCAGGACTTGAATTTGGAATGTTTCTGCCTTAAAAGTGATGAGGCTGTTAGAGAACACAATGCTGCAAAACAGCTTTAAATTCCACTTGAAAAGATGATTTGTTTATGACTTCTCAAAACGTGTCAGTCTAGCACAGGAGTGCAAACCACTTCATAAATATTGTAGTGACACTTGGCAATAAACCTGCAGCACGTAGCAATAGCTGGAGCTCCTCATATATTCCTAATTACCTGGGATCCCAATCCCAGGGACACGCTCACCTGGCAGAGGTGCAGGGATTTCCCAAACCCTTCCATGCTGCTGGTCCAGATTTTGCTTAAATCACAGCAGACAGACTGACAAATTAAGAAAAAAACACCAGTGGGCAAGGAAAATGGGAAAACTATTGTGGCTGCATTTTCTAAAATGCCAGTGAGGGAGGCCATGGCTCCAAGGGTTCTGCTGTCCCTCAAGGAGAGTGGGAAATGTTGAACGGAGGGTGCCTTGGCAGGGTAAAGCTCCAGCACGGGAAACCTGAGGTTCCTCAACCCAGGAAATAAGTTGAATTCCTTCAGGCTTTTTGCAAAGCAAAATTTTTCACCCCATGGCATCCCAACTACTCTTTCCAAGGATTTGGCTGTTCAGGAATGGGATTCCTGCAGGTACCATGGATGCTGATAGCTCGTGTGGGGCAGTGGCCAGAGACACATCCCATCACTGGGGCTGCTTCAGCTTCCTTTCCACTGGCATCCCTTGAAACTCTTGTAAACCAAAAATAGTGTTTGCTTCTGGCTGAAAAAATCAGAACAACATTTCTGGAAACACTGAGGAAAAATACAGTTGCACAAAATAGAAAAAATACAAAAGTCAAGGTTATTTAGGTCATTCAGGAATTATTGAACTAGATAAATACATAACAGTAAAGAATATAATATCTATTTATCCCAGGTCAAAGTGATCTGTAGCTTTTTCTTTTCAGTGGGAATAAAGTTTATCTCCTTACAAACCAGACCCTGTTGGAGCCATTAAGCTGTCATTAATTATTTTGGTTGTAGGTGGCTGGAATGTCATGGCAATGAAATATGCATTTCCTCGTGCTTGCAGAGCCGTGGCTTTGTGTTCCTCACGTAGGCAGCACAGGTTTGCCTGCAGAGAGTGGCAGGTGAGTTGTCTGTTGGCAAATGGAGCTCTGGTTTGACTTTTGGGTTGTGTTCATGCATATCAACATAGTTCCCTTCCCCTGGGAAGGGTTACCTGGTGCATCAGGAGGAGGACGAGGAGGGAGAGGAGGGCAGCAGTTCCCAACAGATGGAGGGGCCAGGGAGTGAGGTACAGCAGGCTGCCCCAAAAACCCACCCCATAACACCCCAAGAGTGCAGATGCTGGTTCCAGGGGGGACTGAGCCCTGCTGTGGTGCCCAGGGTGGGGCATGGCCCTGGTGACAGCCCCGGGCTCCTGTGGTGGCTCCCCTGGGCATGCTGGATGTGCCCCCCAGGCAGGGCTCATCCAGCCCTGTGATGTTGTGTCACCACTCCCAGCTCTGGGATCAGCCTCCAGCACAGCCCCCAGTCCCTCTCCAGGACCTGCCCCATCCCAATCCTTCCCTTCCCAACCCGGGACAGGAGCTGCATCAAACCCAGCCTGAGCACCTTGAGCATTCCCTGGCTCTCACTCCTTGATCACCAGCACTTCTCCTCTGGCTGTCCCATCCCAAGAATGCTGCAGTTCATCCATCTCCAAGGTTTTGAAGGGGCTCAGGATGAAGAGGAGACCGAGCATCTGCTGCATGAGCTGCTTGTGCCCTCCAGCACCAGCCCAGGAGCTCCACAAGGTCAGGCACAAACCTTGCACACAGGCACTGCCACCACTGCTCTGTCCCTGTCCCTTTTCAGGGAGCATCCAGGCACCCAGCTCCCCTCAGTCCTCTCCCCTTGCAGGCTCCCAACAAGTCCCTGGGGGAAACAAATGCACAGACTGAGGAGTTGCTGGAGGAGGAGGAGCACAGCCAGGTCCCTGTGTGATCTCCTGTTGCTCTGTCTCCATCCTGAAGTGCTCATGGCGCTCTCTCAGGAGCATGTTTTCCATATAGATTGTCCACCTGAGGATATGGGATCCTTTTGTAGGCATTAGTTGGTTTAATTGAGTTTCACTGAATTCTCTGAGGCAGGGAAATGATGCTCCCTGGGTTTTTACACCTATGTAAACTGAGGCGTGGAGAGGTTATACATCTGTAGGAAAGTCCAGAGGCGTTTTTGCAGATCTGGTTTGGGGGGTAGCATTTCCTCAGGAAAGCAAAAAGAGAAGTCCTAAAAATCAGGAGGGAAAAATCCAAAGCCAGAAAACCCTCAGAAAAGGGGGAATAATTTTTCAGAAAACTACACATTGAAGCAATTTCAAATAAAGCATTTGGAAACAAAGTGCAGCACTTAGCTTAAAATTAAAATCTTCTGGTGGAGAATGGGTTCTGCTTAAAGCACCACAGTCTTAAACACAGGTCAGCCCTCGGTTTAAGAAGGAGCAGGAGGATTTTCAGTGCTAAATTAGAATTGCCAAACGGGTGAGCAGCACAAACAAGAAAGGAGAGGGGAAGGATTTGGGGAATGAGTCAGAGCTGCGGACAAGGACACGCACAGCCTGTGAGAATCCCTCAGCCTGGCTGAGAAAACCAGTTTTGTTTAGCTAAACCCCAACTCAAACACTCTTGAAAGCTCAGAGTTTTAGCAGGCTGCCGTCGAGCTGTGAACAAGCTGCCATTGTCTGGGCGAAGAATGACGCTGCTGTCACCGGGGCGCAGGTCCGGCTGCTCGGGGCGAAGCAGGCGAGGGCTTGGAGTGAACTGCAGACACCAACAGCTGAACGTGCAGCGAGCAATGTCCACCCTTGGTCTTGCTCTGCCTGCTCCTCTTCTCCCCAGGGATCCACCCTGTGACCCCCAGATGGAGAAAAAGGGTCGCTTGCTGGTGGCCAGCACACCCCACACACCCTGGGATGGGAACTGGTGGTGCCATGGGTGTGCGAAGGGCTTTTCCCTGCTGAGGAGCTGGGAAATCACGGCTGTACCCAGCCTGTGCTCATTCCCCCGTGGTGCAGAGGGCTCACCCAGCACAGCAAGGCTGGGGAAGTGCCTTTTCCTGCAGGAGGAGGGAGAATAAAGAGATGAAAGCGTGGTGAGCTCAGACAGTGTGAGACAGCCCCGGGTGACAGCCAGGGAGGGAGGCGGGGGGTGTCAGCAGCCGAGCCTGGCTCTGTCCCCGAGCAGGACCCTGCATGTCGAGGCACCCGTGAGCACTTGCCAAGCTGCCAGCGGCTTCCAGGATGGTTCTCACCCGTTTGTGCTGCTTGGGCACCGCTACAGAAAACCCCAAGCAGGCAGGAACGGGCCTCTTTCCAAGGGGAGCACGTTAGGGTCAGCTGGAAGTTGGGTTTTTAGAGTTGCTCAAAGTCAACTCATACGCACGTTGCTCCCACCAGCCTCCACTTGTGCCACCGCTAAATCCTGAGGCAGGAAAGTGCTGTGTACCTCACGGGGCGTGGATCAGCAGTATTCCTCTGATACGGGGCAAATTCTGGCTCATTCTCCAGTCACTGACACCTTCCAGACAGTGTTTATAACTTGAATGACTTAAAAGTACAAGTCATGGGAAAATATCTTTGAGCTGTCAGCCCATGGTGGCTCCTTCCTCTATGGTGGTCCCTTCAGGTGATGTCTACAGATCCCATCCGTGGGGCTGTCACTAGAGGCTCCTCTGATCATGGCTGGTAAATTCCCTTGTGATGTCCAGTCAGCCCTGCACAGTTCTTCAGCATCTGTGCTGATCCCCTCTTCCTCTCCAAGAAATCCCTCTCCAGAGCTGGGGAGATGCTGCTTTCATCCTCCTTGCAGCAAGGGTGAGGACAAGGGCTGGAAGAGCAGCACTTCCCTTGCTCCACTGCCACCTCTCACTCTCCAGCAATCTGCTGGGAGAGCCAGGAGCTGCCTGTGGGATCTGTGGGGTGCCAGAAGGTCACAAAGGAGGCAGGAGAAAGGAAAGGGTCCAGCATTCCCAACCTGGTCTACTCTAAGTCAGCCAGGATGAGGCTCCATCCACCAGCACGACTGGACCAGCTGGGAACTGGCAAAGAGGGGTCTCCAGCCCCAAATGTGCTGCCACAAGCCCCTGACCCTTACCTGTGGACTGTGATGCCCAGTGTGGCTGTGGAATCAGGGGCATTAGAGCTGCAAATGATGCTGGCCACCACTTTGCAGAGCAGGGGGTTTATCTGTGGGCAATTCATGTCCCACAGAAGCTGGGGAAAAGAAAGCAGTAATTGGAGCTCGTGCCCATTTAAAATACCTTACATCAGAACTGAATAACTGAAGGCTGTTTTTTCCATTGCAGAAATTATTTGGCCTTGAACCATCCAGACCTCACTTGCTATTCTGCAATTGAATAGAGCCTTTTGTGAGGATTTTTAAAAATAATTACTACAAAGCACTTCAAGAGAAATTCTGATTGTCGTCTAGTTTTCATTTCATGCTTTCATGACATTTTTGTTCAAGGATGAATCTTTTATGAAATGTCTGTTTTAGGTTACACCCTCCAGAACCTTATTATTTGCCTTAAAAATTCCATCAGAGGCAGGAGCATATTCTTTAAGCTCTCCCATTAGTATAACTAAATTCATCAGAGTAATATTACTATTCATGCAAAATAGGTGTCGTCTTTCTTTAAACCTCTTGGCAAGTGGTTAAACTGATTTTAACAAGTATGCAGTGCCAACTTCTTAAAGCTTTGAAAAGTCTGAAGATTCCCAGGCTGCAAAGGACTATTTACATGGTTAAAATTATACACATATCCCCTCTACTTAAAACTGTCCCCTCATCACTTAAGACCCTTGCAAATCCATTCTGACTTCAAAAGAAGGAAAAGTTCCTCTTCCAAGAAAATTTTTTTCTCCCTGTTAGCACAGCCTAGGCTTTCCAGGTTGTGAGAGCCACTGGGTTTAGCTCGAGGGCCAAACTGAGCTTGGAGTTTCATGGGTACTTCTGCCACTGAGAGAGGAAATTAATGGAAGGTCTTGTATTTTTAAAGCCTATTGAAAGTGTAATTGTAGAGATAAAAGATTTTGGAGATGCCATTGCCCACTCTTGTAATACATCCCAACAGCACAAGTGATGCCAGGAAATCCCAAGGGACACTTTCTCCTAAGATGATTATCCAGTGTAGAAATGACACCTTAATTCCTTGGCTGTCCCCACCCATCCAAATCCTGACTCCTTTCCTCAGTCTCTGCAACGAGTGACTCTGAATGACCCCAGTGCTCACAAAAGGAGCACTTCAAAGTTGTATCCATGATGAATTCATGGGAACTAATTGTTTTAATTCATAGAAATGTCGAGGGCGGGACATTTGCAAGTGTATTCAGACAAGGAACAGGAACCCACAGCTGTGGGTAGCACAGGCAGGTGGAGCTACAGGGGCAGAACTCACCCAAAGGACCTGAAATCTCTCCACAGAGTAGTAAATTTGAAATGCCATAAAAGATTAAAAGGATTGTTCTCCTCTGAGATCTGTAACTTATTGGACTGCACTCCGGGAGATGCTCTGGCCTGAATTATGGATCTTTATTACTTTCCCTCCTGGCCTGGAAGCCTCTTGATAAATTCATTGAAATCCTGATTTTCCCATGAAGGTATCACAGTAATGTCAGGGAATCCTGTATTGGTTCAGGATCCTGTCTCATCTCCAGTCTCAAGCCTGAGGAAGTGACTGTGCTGATCCTGGCAGGAAAAAATGTAGGATTTGATAAAGTGCTCTGGCATGGGAACCACACAAGCTACATGTGTTCCTACTGAATCCCCATGCTTTATTTTATTTTCTAACTGTTCTTAGCTGGGCTAATCTGCAGAATGGAGTGATGTTTTCAGGAAAATGCTGCAAGTCATGTGCTAGGCACGTTTGTGGAAGTCCTCTTGTTTTTACAAACATAAGTCGAAAAACTGAGGTGCCAGCAAGTTGCCTCAAGGTCAAAAGTTGTTCCCATCTCGTGTTTTCATCTGGGTCATTGTTGAAAAAATAAAGATATATATGTATGTAATGTGACGGGGGAGTGGGGTAAATGGTCAACCACAATGGCCAGATGCAGATTGGGATCTAAATACCTTTAAAGTTCAGGAGTGCTCTGTATCCTGGGAGAGGGTTCAAAGCCATCTCTGGATTACAAGTCTGCTGTACTTGCTGTTGTACCTGTCTGACTTGCAGAGCGACCAGGGGAATATCCTTCTGGAAAGCCTCTCATTAGAGAAAATATGAATTACAGAAAGTAACTCAATACCTACCTAGGCTCCTTGCCACGCTGCTTTCCCACTTTCTTCAAAGGAAAGTTATCCTGTATTTTGTGTGAATTCAAATCAACACATGAAGGAAAATATGCATGTTTCTGAGCCCAGCAATCAGCTGGGAATCTGCACTGAGGGAGATGGAGAGATGCTGACTGCGACAGAGTTGGGTCACAAAGTCTCCAACTTGATTTGCTGCTAATATTTTCAAGATCAAATTTTGTTTAAGTTAAAAAAAAAAAAAGAGGTAGGAATTTTAGGGAGCACTTGCCTGGTTGTGAAAGGTGTACAGGCTGATGGAATGGCTTTTGTGGGACTTCCTGGGTGAGACAGGAGGGTGAGGGAGCTCGGGGCTGGAGTCACTTTATGGTCCCATCATTGGTGCCAGTTTGGGGCACATCCCACAGCGCAACTCCAGGCTCAGGACTCCTCTTAGGTGCTTTTGTACTAAACACAAACACTGGGGAGAGCAATCACTGCTCTGTAAATAGGTGCTGTGAGGTCTCTGGAGCTGGATGGCTTCTGTGTGTGTGGCTGAGCAGTCTCTGGGCTCCCGGGCAGAGCAGGATCCGCGCTGAGCCTGCGCCTCATTGTGTGCAGCATCTCGGGACACCTGGGCTCCGAAAGGAAACTCTTTTATAACAAATCAATCCCTGCACTTCCCATACAGTGCCCTGCGTTTGTTTGCAAGGCTTCTGAGCCGTGTTTCATGGCTTGAACGGGGCCATTAGGAGAATCCCCAGGAGCTGCTGGCGGCTGCAGCTGAGGCTGGGCTGGAATCACTTCCCCAGGATGCGCAGGGAGTGAAAAGCTGAGCTCCTCTGCTCCACTGCCAGCCCGGAGTGACCAGCTCATGACAGCACTAATTAAGAAGCAGACAACTCTCACTTTCAAAGCAAAGCTGCTGTCAGCAGGAGAAGGGAGAAATCCCTTTCCCGTGGCGGGAGGCTGGTTAGTGGGACAACCACTGGACAAAACCAGGGAAGCACAAAGCACTCAGCCTGGCTCCCTCCATTAAATGGGATGTGGGTCTTTGAAATGTAAAAGTTACCTTCCCAAAGAGGAGAGAAGTGGTGAAGAACTGAACCAAATTGCGCTGCTCTGATCTTTTATTTTATTTTTTTATCAAGGCTGTTTAAGGATCTTTTGATCTCACTGAGGTATTTATTATCGTGGACTATTTGTCTGAAAATAGTTTAACACTAAGCCAGGTTGGACCAGGTGAGGTTCAGGTTGGATACGAGAAAAAATTCCTGCACTGGAAGAGTGATTAAACATTGGAAGAGGCTCCCCAGGGAATCAGTGGAGTCAACATCCCTGTAAGAGTTCAAAAATCAAGTAGACCTGGCACTTTGTGATATGGTTTAGTGGCCATGGTAGTCTTCAGTGATCTTGGAGGTTTTTTCTAGCCTAAGGGTTTCTGTGAGTCTATGAATGGTGACATCACAGAGATTCAAAGAGAATTCCCTTTGTGCTGCAGGACCCTGGGGGATTTGGTGTGAGAGAGGGGGGTGCAGGCCCCCATCAGAGGTGAAAGGATCATGAGCTGGGCAGGGTCTCACTCCTGAGGGTGTGGCAGTGGGATGGGGCTCACCAGGACATGTCTCTGCCTGAGCTGAAGGCAAAGCAAATTAAAGTTTTGGTGCCAGAAGAGATTTTCTCCTATTCCCTGGTTTCACTTGGAGGCACCACGAAGGAACATCAGCTGAGGTCACCTTGGGGTGTGCTGGCTGTCAGGGCCAAGGACAGAACAAGACCCACCCCAGGAACCTTTGGCTGGAGTGGCTTTGTCCCAGACCTGCTCCTGCTAAAAGTGAGATTCAGGTGGGATTTCAAAGCAGAGTTCAAATTCTTGCCTGGCCTTTCTGGAGCATCCAATGTTGCTGAGAAAAACCCCTCCCCACGTGCAGGATCAGCCTCTGAGGGTCCTGTGGGATGGCAGGAGCACCAGACCTCCTCAAACAGAGCATAACTGAGGTCTACAGGGACTCAGAATCCCCTGTTCCTTATCCCAAGGGATATCAGTGTGTCCATTTCCCCCTCAGTAAAGGCTGCAGCACCGAGCCTCAGTCCCATGACCTGTGCAGGTAATCAGGGAGGGAGGTGGTGTTAATTAACCTCATAAAGTGTGACCAGGGAAATTTCACCTGGAATATCCATCCCCTGAGCACCTAAAGAGCAGAACAATGTCAACAAATTGGATGGGATTCAGAGAAGAGCAATAAAAATGATGAAAGGGCTGGGCTGATTTATGAGGAAGGATTAAAAGAGTTACATATGTTTAGCTTGGCAAAATGATGACTCAGGGTGGGATACGGTGTCTGTCTGCAAGTGTGAGAGGGGTGTAAATACCCTGGGAGGATGGGAATTATTTGGCCTGGTTCAAGTGGGTGTAATAAGATTAAATAAGGGAAATCATCTTTGTGGCTGGGTAGAAGGAAAAATTTTTCAAAGTTAGAGCCCAGTTCCCATGTGGAATAATCTCCCAAAGGAAATAGGTGAAGCCTCAGGATTTGAATTGTTAGAGGGGAATTCAGCGAGCAGAGCACCAGGGAAAACAGCAGGTGAGGTGGAAATGCCAATTCCTGTGATTCCACCCATGCCATGCGAGCAGTTATATGTTCACACCCAGCCATCAGCCAATGCTTTGATGTGGGCAAGAATACAGAGGGGACAAAGGGGAAAAAATCCCCAACCAACCCAACAAAAATGGTACAAATTTTCTACATACTGCGAATGGAAAAGGGAAGAAATTCAAACCATTAGTGCAAGCTTCCCAAAGAGTGCCACTGCCAGGGAAGGGTTGTGAAATCCCATCCCGTGGGGGAAGCAGTGACCTCGTACATCCAGCGGTGCTGTGAACACAGCCCTGAGCCCCTGCGTGACAGCCCAGCTCAGGATGGGGTGGGAACCAAAATTAAGCCATTAGAAGGCTCCTAGTTACCCTAACAGCTTCTTCTTTGCACAGGGCCTTGGCTAACAATAATTAAAAGAAAAAGGGTTTTCCCCTGTAATTGTGAAAAAGAAGTAAAAGGGGAGAAAAAAAAAAAAGGTAATAATATGAAGAGAGCAACTGCACGTTACAAACAAGAACCATATGTTGACTTATCATGGGAAATATGTAAATACAGGCTCGAGCTGATCCGGAGCACATGTTGTTAGTCATGAAGCAGCTATTTAAAATTCCACGGCTGGATCATTAACTTCACACTATCCTTTATGGAAGACAACAGAGGGCAAATAATCAGAGTGGCACTGAAAATAGCCTTTTTCTGAAGACATCTCCTTTAGCTGGGTTTTATAGGAAGGGTTATATAGGAGCCTTGGTGATCTGTCAGCTGCACCAGAGTGGGGTCTCCCCTGTGGTGAACAGGGATGGCTTTCTGCTGCACCAGTAAGGTGTCCTGGCTCAGAAATTCTCTTTGGATCCTCAGGAATGGTTCTCATCCCATCTGGGAGCAGAAGAGCCTGACCGATGGCTCACCCCTAGGTGCTGCCTGGAACGTGGTTCACCTGGAAGGATGTGGGGATTGATCACACAGAGGGAGGTTTGTCCTGAGGTTTCTCCTAAGCTGTGGCTGTGCAAAGCTGGTGTTCACAGCTTTGCTTTGCTGCATATTTTCTTAGTCATCCTGGGCAGGTCACTTCTGCCTCTCATCTCTTTCTCTTCTCAGTCGATCCAGACAAGACGAGTTCTCTCTGGGGCTGGCTGTGATCAAAGGAGGGCTAGATTGAAAGAGATTCCATAATTAGTAAAGAAACTCATAAAATGCAAGGAAGAGATCCTGGACCCCAGAGAAGGCTCTGCCTTAAGCAAACGCTTTAGAGCAGTGAAAGGATGGATTTAGATTAACGCAGTCACCGGGACCGGCATCGCCTCGTCCCTCCTGGGCTGCACGGGGACAAAAACCTCCCAGACACTGCTCCCGTGCCCCTCTTTTGGTGTTTCTGTGCAGCAGCATCTGCAGAGAGCGCTGGGCAGAGGCTGGGTGGGAGGCTGAGCAGGCTGCAGGGGTTACAGGCATTGCTAAGCCTATAAATTGGGACCAAACCCATCAGCATCCTCCATTTCCATCCTGGAATGCTGGCAGGAGGCAGCCGTTTGCAAAAGTCCTCATTTGCGCGTGATTGGGAATTGCTCAATGGTTTAAAAAGAAAAATTTGGAAAAAAAAAATCTGTTTCTGTGTCATCCTGGACAAAATTCAGAGCCCAGCTTGGTCAGATGAGAGCTCAGCAGAGCCCAACGTGAGGTCCTGTTCCAGCAGTGAGGGAGCCCAGGGACAGCCCCAAACAGGGATTTGGGTCCTGGCTGCTCTCTGGGAGATGCTGAGTTAGTGGTCCATGGCATGAGCATATTTTGGTGGAGATGAGAAAGGTTGAACTCAGGAGCAGCTCAGGCCTCACCACAGCATCTGAGCCCACACACCTGAGAAGTGCCAGCAGGAAGAGACCCCCTGGTATTGGGAAAGGCCTCTACTGACTTTATTACAGGGCAAAACAACCTGCTTAACAGCATTTCCCCATAGATTTTTTGCAGTAGTTTGGAGGGACAGAGGGAAAGGGAACAACTTTGATCACTTGCTGCTGGGGCAGCAGCACCTGGGCAGGTGTGACTTGGTCAAGATGCATCAGATCTGCTCTTGGTATCTTCAGAGAGTGCCCTGACACCCCCAAAGCTGCCCCAGCATCACTCCCAACCCCTCATGCCACCTCAAACCCCCTGAGCCCATGTCCCCTGCACGGGTCAGGTGCCACCGATGCCATCTCAGGGCAAGGCTGGGGATCAGAGCAGACAAGCAGCACCAGGACAGGGCAATCAAAATCATCAAAAAGTTGTTGGAAGAAGGGAGAGCTGAAGGAGAAGCTTAAAGGAAGCCATTAATATTAATTCAGGGAGATAACAGGAGTTCAATGACCATATGAAAGAGCAGAGAAATCACAACTGTAAGTGCAGGAGCCACCGAGGAAGAAGGGAGCTGCTCTGAGATGCTCCTCACTGAAAACTCCAGGGTTGTAAATCTGGAGAGCTGCAGCTGGTGTTTGGGAACTGCAGGTGACAGTGGCTGATGTGACATGGGAGATCCAGGAGAAACAGGGCAGCAAACAGGGCTGTGCCAGCCCCAGGGGACAGCTTTATGGGGTGTCTCTTGACTGAGCCATGACTTGACCCCAAGTTACTGCTCAGAGTTGAGGTTTCCAGCTCCCCGCGTGCTGTACGAGAGCAATCAGTGCTCCCAGGGGTCAGTGCAAGGCTGGGACCCTGCCTGTGCCCCACACTGATGGGTAATTAATGGTTAATTATGTGCAGAGCTGGGACCTGCTGCACTAGGGATGCCCCAAGCCCCAGGATGAGTCCAATGCAAGGTGAGGTCTGGTAGTGATGATCATCTCACCCCAACACACCCCAGCCTCTCCTGAGGGGCTTCTTCAGGCTGGAAGGAACTTCCACCCCCAGCAGTGTCAGCTCAGGGTTTTCCTTTGCTTCACTGCAGCATCAGGTGTCTGGATTGCCACGTGCAGGTGCGCTGCCCAAAGTGCCCCTTGCCCTGTCCCCACAGAGTGCCCAGCTGTGAGGCTCAGAGCCTCCAGGGAGCCCTGCAGGGAGCTGCTGTCCCTCAGTTTGACTGTCTGACTTCCTCCTGCCTGTCTGGGCTCTGGGTCTTGTTTGTTTTTCATCTCTGTTATTGGCCTTGTTTTCCGTTCAGCCCCATCAGTTATCCCAAAAGAAACATCCCTCCCTTTTTATTATTATTGGGATTTTCCTGTGTTTTTTGCTGTTCATGTAGAAGTCCAGGTGGGGTTTGGAGGAATGATGAATGGATAGCTGGAGAGGATTTGCCAGGCTGGGGACGAGGCTCTGGTTGGTGATGCTGTCAGGAGCGTGTCCCCGCCGTGTCCCCCCCCTGTGCCAGGCATTGCACCCCCCCTGTGGCCACACCAGCCCAGGCTGGATCACAGTCCGTGTCCTGGCTTTATTCTCCTCTCTGTACATGTCCAGTTCAAGTGGGAATCACAAAACTGGCATCTTCTGTCTTCCCACTGCTGGAACTGACAGCCTAAGCCTGGCTTATTTTATACCTCTTATTAAATAACTTGAGAGTATCTTTGTTAAAACAATATATAGCACACAAATGCAGCAATTCCCCAGTCAGGCAGTGCTGGCAGGGTTCCCACTGTCCCTTTTGCAGCAAAATCACATGCAAAGTGCAAGAAGTTCACAAGTATGAACCTTAGGGCATTTGAGCAAGAGCAGTCAGCCCCAGCAGGGCGTTGATGTGGGGCAGGAGGTGTCTGTGTGTCCCTCCAAGCCCAGGTGACAGCAGTGGGTGGCTGGAGTGCTGATGGGGTTGAGATGACCCAGAGGTGATTTGGGGCTGGGGGTTTGCATGGCAGCCCAACTTTTGGGGGCCTGTGAGGCACAGGACCTTCTTGAGGAGCTGTGAATGAGCAGGCAGGAAACTTTGGGGTCTCCTGATAACAGAGTTTGTTTAAACTTCCATGATATTTTGAGAGGAAGCAATATTTGCTCTTTTGTTGGGGTTTTTATCTTATGGTGTTTTGACAGTTTTGTTTCACTGGGGCACTTTTATGAGGAGCATTTTATTATTTTACTGTGTTATTCATCTGCATTCTAATTGCACACAATAAAACATGAAAGCTCCCAGCAGAGAAAATCCTATAGTACTTCCCATCCTGTCCCACTGGGGATGAATTGCTGGGGTCACATCGTTTGTCAACAAACAGGGCTGAGCCCTTTGTAATAAACACTGATTTTCCTGAACTATAAAAGTCACGACTTTTAATTGGCGTTGTCAAATGGTTAAATTAAACCTGCCTTCATTTGGGTGTGTTTGGAATGGGGCTGGGATTGTTTGGAGGCAGGATGAGAGAGACCAAGAGCACCAAGGATTCCTGGTGAAATGTGTCCTCCCAAAATCCCTGATCTTGGTGAAATGTGTCCTCCCAAAATCCCTGATAAATGCTGGCACCATTGTGCCGAGGAAGGATCCTGTACCAGCTCCGCTCTGCATCCCGAGCTCTGCTGGGCTTGGGTTAACTCTGCAGAGAATTGTCTAAAACCCCTTCACATTCACCCGGTACAGCTGGGTTTGTTCTCTAATCTCCAAACCCCAAAATTCCCAGCTAAATGCTTCTGGGTAAATCCCTGAAAAGCTCTGGGGGGGTTGGACAGAATCCCCCAGGGGCTGAGCCCCCCCTGAGCCTGGTTCCTCACCCACCCAGACCCACACAGCAGGATTCCAGCCCACAGCCCCACCAGAACCAGCTAATTCTGCAGAAAACCACCCAAAATTCATCTCTGTGTCAGAGTTTAGGCCTTCAGGTCTCTGTGCAGGTGCCAAGGAGCTTGTGCTGGTTCCCTCACAAGCACGAGCTCACATCAGCATCTTGTGCTTGAAGGATTATGGTCTGTAAATCACTTTACCCTCCACCTCTCTGTGGCTCTCCCTTGCCTGAGAGTCTCTTTCTCCATGTCATTATTAAAGAAAAAAAAAAAAAAGGCAAGCTAAAGTTTTCATGCAGAAAGGGAAGCAGCTCAAATTGCACCCAGAAAAAAAATAAAAAGGTATTCTTCTATGAAAACATCATCCCTCCACTCCTTCTGCCCGCCCCCAGCTGATATTTAAGGAATCAGAAGCAGCATTGCAAGGCAGCATTTAAATCAGCCCAGATCCATGTATTCCTGCACCTGTGTTTCTCATCAAACCTGCTACCAAAAGGACTGGTTAAAATTGCTTTGATCTGACTTTAAATATCCCCAAACATCAGGAACTGGAGGTATTTTAATCTGATTTTACTGGAACTGCACCGATTTAAGGAAAACAGAGCCCAAAATTAAGTTCATATTTTCTGTCAGTCCCTGGAGTTGGGAAGGAGGAGATTTTTGCTCTGAGTGGGGATGGCAGCAGGGTAACTTCAGCTCTGCACTGTGGCTGTGCCTGGTTGCAGGAGCATCTCTGGAGCAGCACTCTTGCCATCAGCTGTGCACAGGAAGAAATTTTCTGCTTTTTTTTTTTTTAATTTTTTTTTTAATGTGTGTGTGTTTTTTTTCTTCTTCAGTTTCTTTCCCCATTGCATTTAAAATGTGAGTTTATCTCTGTAAGTATAAAGCAGGTGACACATTTCCACATCATCCTTCACAGCAAACATCTCCTCAGTCTGGAGGATGCTGTTCCTTGTCCTCGGGTTTGAACGTGGCAACTCTGATGCAAAATCCTGAGTGTGATTTAAATGCTCAGGGCCTGATCTCACCTCGACCTGCCCTAGTCCATCACACACACCCTCTTCCCTCGAGGGAATCCCAGGAACGCTGTCTCCATCCTCCCCCATCCTGCTGCACGAAGAGCCCTCCGAGCACCACGAGCTCTCTGGAGCACCTCTTGTTAGCTCCCAGCCACGCTGGCAGAGCAGGACCGAGCCAGAAGCTCAAACAACCCCCTGTTTGTTGCCTCACATCCTCTTTTCCCTCCCCTCTGGTGTGTTTGTGTGAGGGCTTTGGCAGGACTCTCTTTTTAGCTCTTTCTCCCCTGCGTCAGAGGCGCGGCCGATGTCACCTGGCAGCACCCCCGAGACCCAGAGCTGAGGGTTCAGCACACCGAACAGCTTTAAAAAGGAGTTTATTCTCGGGCTACCTGCTCAGCAGATGTTTCTCTTTGTTTTGGTTTATGTTTACTTTAATTCTGCTCCTAATGTGCCTTTTATAACGTCTTCTGGCAGTACTTCTAGACCCCTCTGTTGCTGAAGGCAGAGCTTGGGCGGCTCTGAGCCGTGTTATCTTCAGATCTCTGCAGTTGACTTCAAGAACTTGCTAAAACACTCAGCTGCAAGCTTTTTTCCCAGGACAGCACTGGGTTTCCCCAGTGCTCCCGTGTGTCTGCTCTCCTTGCCCTTGCAGGAATTGTGGCATCTTGCTGTGGAGGGTCCAGCTGCCCCTTCAAAGCACAGCTCTTCCGCAGCCATGGCCTGCAGCACCAAGCTGCAACACGCTGCAGATCCCCCTTCACCTCACTCCGGGATAAAAACCCTGGGCTTTAAAAAGGAGGAGTTTTTTTGGACAAATGAGGCTGGTTGAAGGAGGAAGAGATGTGTAAGCACAGAAAAGAATGAGCCTGCTCTAGGTGCACTGGTGGGCTCATCAAAAATAAGATGCGTGCCCAGACAGGGCAGGCTGAGGGATTATCTCCCATCCTGAGGGGAAAAAAAAAAAAGTCTTTTGGTTTCCCAGTGGCCGATTGTTTGGCTGGACATTGATTGAGAGCTGAGGCTCAGATAAAGGCTTGAGGTTGGCGATAATATCAAAAAGGCAGTCAGAGTCTGGGGCCAGCCAAGTTGTCATTTCCTAATTCTGCTGCTGCTGTCATCCAGCCTTCTGGGACACTGCAGAGTCTGGAGTGAACTGTTAAAAAGTATGTTAAAACATCATGGCAAACTCTTATTCCAGAGTGGTTCTCTCCACCACAGCCCCAGCTCAGCCTTCTTTTGGATATTGTGCTAAACTTCAGCATCTGATCAAAAAAAAGAAAAAAAAGGGGAAAAAAAGAAGATAAAACACATAGGTAGAAATCAATGGAGCCTTTAAAGGCTGTGCTGTGAAAAAGGCTGCACTTCACTGTTGTCTTTCTGAACCCTGTGAAATGCTGGGAAACTGTTTTTAATAAACAAGAGTTCAAACAGTGGGGCTCCGTAGCCAACAGTCACGCCTTAAACTCTAAACTTTACATGAAAACTCTCAGATCCCTTTGAACTCTTTTTTTTCTTCCCTGGCAGAGGATTCCAGTGTTTATGCATTTTTTTGAGATTGCTGGCGGGATCATGAGGAGGGTTTTAATATTTTTTTTAAACAATCTCCTGCCTTCAGAAACCATTAATGCCCACTAAGAAACATCAAGGCATTGCTTTGAAGTGCCTTCTGGCTACAGCCCTCTTACACTCTTTGGTTACTGTGCAACCAAATAATTAAATGGAGTCTAAAAAAATTGTTTTACCTGGTAATTAAACACCCCACACTGGACAGTTGCGAGGGGTTTTAAAGGCATTGCAAATGTACAAAGGCTTGAAACACAAAAGCACTACATGCTCCTAGAATAAATGAGTAGACACTTTCTCCCTGCTTTGGCAACCTTTCACACTGGCAAGGTGAGAGCTCTCCTTCCTCTTCCCCTCGTATCCAAGGTCAGGGCAGTGAATCCCAAAGGAGAAAGGGCAGAGCACAGAGTCATAAATTAGCAAAGCTAAACTCTAGAACATTTTTTTTTTTTTTTTTTTTCTTTTTTTTTTTTCTTTTTTTTTCATTTGTTTGTTTGGTTTGGAATAAACAGCAAGGAAGAAAAAAAGCTGGAAATAGTATTTTGTCTACTCCATCCAATGCTGGACGTCAGGCCAGCAGCCATCCCAAGGGCCGTGGAGCGCAGTCCGGGCAGGGGCTGTGTCTGCAGGCTCGGGCGGTTCGGCTCTCGGAGCGCTGGGCGACGATGCCACCGCTGCCACGGGGGCACCAGAGCGCGGCAGGACCCGCTCCAGCTCACCCTCCTCTGCAAGGCTGGGCAGGAACAGCTCGGGAACAGCTTCCAAAGAGCCGGGCGGGGGCTGCAATGGGTGTGTGGGATCGCTGGCCAGCAATAATTCCCTGTCCTGAAGGAGAGGGAGAGGGCCAGGGCCACCTCCTCCGCTCCCGCGGAAACTCCTCTCCCTTTGGATGGGAGCTTTCTGAAACCTGCTTGTTTCACTTCCCAGAAGTTAGCTGGGAAAGTTTTCTCTGGTTCCAACCTAAATTGCCTCTTCCTTCCTGGAGCTCTGCTTTGATCTGGGCATTTGAATCTCAATGCAAAACGCCTGAGCTTTGCCTGGTTTCTGCATGGCAGCACCATGGGGAGGGTTTAACCCTTCCACAGCTGTTCCAGCCCTCTTCACCGACCATTTCATCAGCTGTCCCCTCGTTACTCCTGAACCATCTTCGGATACCAGCTGCTTTCACAGCATCATTCCCAGCAGCAGTGTCCAGTCCCAAACCTGGCCTTTGCCTCTGTCCTGCTGGGGCTGCTGGAGGGTGGTTGGTCCCTGGAGGAGAAGAGCCTCAGCTGCTGTGTGTTCCTTTAACCTTTGTACCTGTGCAGGAGAGATGTTTGCTGTGGAATGTTTTGGAAAAGGATACTGTGCTTGTAGAGATACCAGAACCCTTTAGGGATGTCAGGATTGCAGGAAACGAGCGCTTTGGAAAAGGCACAAACCTTTTGTTCTGAGCTCCACCTGCAAGTGCTTTGGAAGGATGGAAGGGTTTTGGTGGACTCCGTGCTGCCCCTGTTTTAGGGCTGGATGAGACCTTGAGGGGCCAGCTGGGCTCCCTGGCTGGGACAACGCTGAGGGTGCAGCTCTGCGAGCGGGGGGAAAGGGAAGAACCAAGGTAGGACCACCCCTGCATCCCATTTATCCTTTGACTTTTGAAGGATTTGGGGGGAATGAGAGCTCGCTTTGAGCCAACACAGCAGAAGCAAGAGGAAAGGGAAGGCAAGGAGAGCTGCCAGGGCAGGGGGAGAGGGAGCAGGGAGCCGGGAGTGCTGCAACTGCAGATGAGGAGGCAGCACGGGCGCCGTGCATGAGCAATGACGAGGTGGTGGTTTCAAAGCAGGACCAACTGTAGGGTTCAGAGATGTTCCAGACTCCTGCAGGGCCCAAGACAAATGTTGAAAGCCAGAATTCCCTGAGGGTCTTTCTGTTTTCTTTTTAAAAAATAATAATAAAAAAAGAAGATCTACCTGTCAAATCTTATCATGTGAAGAGCTGAATTAAGGAAGGCAAGACTTAATGGGCTTTCTTGCCTAAAAATAGATCTTCTCATGAAAGAGATGAAGGGCATTGCCCAGGGAGGTCAGCCAAAATTGTCTGAAATTATGCTATCACCTAGATCTGATGTCCAAAATTAGCCTCCTCTCTCACTCTGCAAGTTCAGTGCTCCCTGAAGATGAAACACACCACAACACTCATTTAATTTAAAAGAGAGGCTAAAACATATGGCAGGCCATGGTTTAAATGTTAGAAAAATTCATCCTGGGACTCTTCATTATGATTAGTAACATGCTAATGAGGGCGAGGGGGAGAGGAGTGTGTGCAGGGCTGCGGGCAGGAATCAGGGACATTGCTGGGAAGAATGGAAAGGACCTGAACCAGAGCTGCTCTCACCATCCAGAACTAGTCTGATCTTTTTTCAGAAGAGGAAGGAAGATGATTTGCCTTAAATAATTCTCCAGCCTCCAGTGTGTGGGTGTTTTCTGGGCTCTGTGACTAAGAGAGAGCATTTGAAAGCAATGGGATAGGAACCTCATTTAAAGACAGTGTGCTCCTTTCTCTTTTTTTTTTCTTTCCTTTTTAATTAATCTGAGGTTGCTACCGAAATGGAGTAGTTGGATGAAGGTGTTTGCGGAACATGAGGTTAATGGAAGGTGAAAGAGGAAGGGAATACTGTTGCCAATATGAGGCAGGCAGAGTGTGAACCAGCAGATGCTCCAGCGCAGCTGACTCGTGGGTTTGGAGGGAATAAACTCCCAGGGCAGGGGGGTCAAAACAACCTCAGGGAGACCTGAGAAAGGCTGGGGGCAACTGGACATGCTCCTCATCCCAGCACCTGGGAAAAGGAGGGAGTTTTTGTGGTACTTCACCAATGCAAAGCATCCTCCCAGTACTGGTGCCTTTCAAAGTAATGTACAGAGTCTGTTCATGAAGGGAGGGGGGAATTTATTTTTTTTTTTATTTAATGGTATTTTGAGCTCATGATCTCAGGGGCAGTTTTTGGGTGTTTTGCACCCTTTGGGCCAGGGGATGCCAAACATTCAGGGTACGGAGAGAATAAAACTGTGCCACTGTATCTGCTGAGACCAACCCAGGCCAGTGGAGAGGCCCACGAGGGAGGGCTGGGAATTTTTGTGCATCCAAAGGCAGCCTTGTTTTTCCTGAGGGAAACCAAATGCAGGCTTCCAGGGTCCTTGTCCCCACTCAGAGAGGAGAACCAGCCCTGCAGCTGTCCCTCCCCACTCAGCCCATCCCCACTCCCCATTGCTTCCAGCCTTGATTCGGGATGGAGCAAGACCATTGTGGCTCATCGCCACACGCCCCAACAAATTCCAGCTGTGCAACACTTGGGAAAGTTTCTTTTTCCCCCAAAAAAGCCTCAGGGCCTGCTTATGATTCCCAGCCTCCAGGCTTCACATCCCAAATGCTCCCAGGGACTGTTAAAGGTCCATCAACACATTTGAATTGGGCAGTAACCGGGGCTGGTGTTTTTGTTGGATGGTGACCCGGAGCCAACACACGGCTTTGAAACTCCTCTGGCCACTGCTCACCCTGGCAATTACCCACCAGGACAGAGGCCACCTACCTCTGTGGGTGCTCTGGGGCTTCAGGAGTGTTTCCAGGCTGCTTTGAAGACAAAAAAATGCTCTGAGTGTTAAGAATTGGTGTGATTTGAGCGTGGGGAGTGATTGGGGATCACTTGCTGCAGCGCCCCAGCCCTGCTCCAGTTTGCCTCTGCAGAGCAGAGCTCTTGTTATTGATGCTTCTCCTCTGGAAAGACCCAAATCAGGAAATTTTGGGTTCTATCTCTGGAAAAGGACATGAATTTGGGACATTTTGGATCCCTCCTCTGGTAAAGGACCCAAACTGGGACATTCTGTTTCTTTCCTCTGGAAGGATCCAAACCAGGACATTTTGGGTCCATCCTCTGGAAAAGGATCAATGCCAGAATATTTTGGGTCCATCCTCTGGAAAAGGACCCATGACAGGATATTTTGGGTCCCTGCTCTGCAAAAGGACTCAAACTGGAACATTTTGGGTCCCTGCTCTGGAAGGACCTAACACAGGACATTTTGACACCACAAGCAGCTCTGTGGGCACATTTTTTCTGCATGAATTTACATAGTTTTTGTTAAACCTGATAAATTTCAGCTAAATTTAAAGAAAACCCCACTTGGGTCAAAATAGGGTTCTTACTCCCTCTCAATCTTCTGTGCTGTGTAAAAAAAATTTGGTTGGACGTTTCCTTCAAGCTGTAAGAGCAGAATTTTCCCACGCTGCCTCTCCTTTTAGCAGTGAACATGCCAGACCTGTAATCACAATCTTTATCCCGAGACAAGCTAAAAAACAAAATGTTTCTGAACTGCTGAAGGTAGGTGAACATTTTTCAGAGTGTCACATATTAAGGTGGTGTCTAACGAGCTCCATGTCCCACTTATAATTGAAACAGAAGAGAGTATTCACTTTTCATTCATTTTAAAAAGACTATTCAAATACCCTTTCATCTCCACTAAACAGCCTGCCATGTATTTGAAGCCATTTTATGTATTGTTTCTACAGACATCCAAAAAAACAGAGGTGAGTATTTTGGAACATTGATAGAAAGATGCAAGGGCTTGTGAGGCACTGAATGGCTTCAAGCTGCCTCAAACACATTCATCTTCCCAAGAAGAATTAGGCACAGTGTGATTCATTTTAATAGCAGAAGAAAAATAATACTACGATGTAGTGCTAAGTTCCCAACCTTTGATGGTAGACTAAAAAAAGAGAGAGAGGGGGGAAAAAAAATCTTTCTTCCCTTATGTTGTTGAAGTCTCCCTACACCCATCCGTTATGTCCAGCTTATCAATTAAGATGAACCCCATGAACTTCAGATGGTTTTTTTAAAACAAGGCACCATCCATTTAAATGTGTAAAACTGCCTGCAGCTCCCTTGAACTGCAGGATTCAGTCCCCAGCTCTGTGTACTCAGTGTGAAGTTGAGCCCTTTGATACAAGTTTTACTGATGTTTTAAATGAAGTCTTCTCAAACACACAAAATAACCCAGATAATTTAAAACCTCATAGAAAAAATAGGGTGGAGAGAGGGGAAGAAGGGAAAAAAAAAAAAAAAAGCTCTAGTCAGTGCCATTGGTGAGACAGAAGCAAAGGGCTGGCTCTGGTTCCCAACAGGACAGACCAAAAGCAGCTCCACAACTGCTTTCCCAGCATTTCCCACTTGAGCCGGGGAAGGTCTGGGCGACAGCTGGGAGACAAATCCATCCCTGCTATGGGCAGCTTCCCTGAGGAACAAATTAAGCCTGTTCACCTATAAAATAGGTTTTGTGCCATAAACACAGGCAAGAGGAGAGGGAAGGCACACGGGGAGGAGCTCCCTGGGTCTGTCCTGCTCAGCAGCTCCCAGCAAACCTCGCCCAGCTCACCTTGGCCAACGTGGCCACGTGAGCCAGGGCTTTACAGAGCTCGGGTTTGCCCTGAACTTCACAGAGCTGAGTTTACTCTGGCATGGGATGCAGGTGAGCAGTCCCAGCCCAATCTCATCTGGGGAGGGCTGTGACCATCCCCAAAACCCAACACCAAACCCACTGGATGTGCCATGACAGGAGCTCCAGCCTGGGGACCACCACATCCCTGTGGATGTCGCATCCTGGCTCCATCAGGTGAGCTCAGCAGTGCAGTCTGGAAGCAAGACCAGGTTAAATTTGCAGGTGAGTTACCTGAAGGAGCTGTAAATTATTTAATCCTCACACTGAAGAGCAGCTCCAGCCTTTGCCTTGCCTCCTACCCAGCAGGAACAGCCCCTGCCAAGGCAAGGGGAGAGACGGCAGAGCTCACCAGCTCTTTCCAGCTACCACTACAGATGAGAAAAAAACCCTTCTAAGGGTGAAAAAAAAGTCAAGACAATATTAATTTGAAAAATATAAAATTTTAATAAAGGCTACATCTCTTAATTACAATAATTATTGTACCAAGTAATTTTTTTTTTAAAATGAAACTCTTTATAATGCATAATTTACAGTATAAGTAGAACAAAATGCCATGGCAAAAGTCATGAGTACAGGACTTGTAATAAAAGGCATAAAATATATTTGTACATAAACCCCTTAAACAAACAAGGGAAAGCTTGAACCCTGAATATAGGGCGACGCATGGTCTGTAACACCATGCAGGCACAGGTACTGTACTGATTAAATTTAAAAAACACTAGAGATAGTGTATTAATATTTCCACCATACATTTTCTACAATATATACAGACTTACACAAAGTAGCAATGGCAAACAGAACGCACAGATTAACTTAATCAACACAAAACCCAACTGTTGAAATGCAAGGTCTTTCTCGGGAAAGGGTTGTTCTGCCCCAAAAAACCCCACCCCACGCAGCTCCAGAGCCTTTGCCCACATCTCCCACAGCCTCACGTGGGTGTTGAAGGTGAGGCAGAGAAAAACCCAACCAAAAAGACAAACCCCAACCAAACCCCACCACACAAGGACTCGCAGGCTCCACGACGAGCTGAACACACCCCGCCGCAGTTCCACGGCCTTGAGACACAAAGTAGTGCTGACACTGAACAGCTAAAAACCCTCCAGCTCTGGGGGATCCACATGGGCTTTTAACCTTGTGGTGTGCTAAATATGGACGTGGCAATGGGATGGCTCCATCCACAGCTCTCCCAGGCCTGGGGTTTTGCTCTACCTCGGACACCACTGAAAGCAGCAAAGCAGAAACCTCACCCCGCCGAAATCCATGGACAAAATAACCTGTTGTTGTTATTGTTATATTGCATCTGAATAGAGTTAATGCTTAAGACCTTTATTTCAAATTAGAGCAGCATAGATTAAAATGCACCGGTCTCTAGATGAGTGGATTTTTATTTCGGCTTTTATTATTATTATTATTATTATTAATATTATTTCTTTAGGGAAATTTTATCTTCGCTTGGAGAAATACTGGGCATGACCTCACTCCTTCCCTCCTTCCCCTTCAAAAAAAAAAATCATCACGAATGTGCTCATCGCCAAACTCCTAAATTTTAGATAGAGGGAAAAATGTAAAAAAATAAAATAATCCTTCCTCCCCTCACCCCACTTCCCAGCCTCTCTCTTCTCCATTGTTAAAGCAGCATATCCAAAAACTGGACTTAAGGGAAAACAGACTGTTCAATAAATATCAATAAGGATTACTGTTAAGGTAAGCTATACACAGTTTCTCTTAGTCCATAGATTTCAGATCCCCAGGAAATCATATATTATGTATGGAAGTCTCTCAAACACGGTCTGCATCTCCAATAGCCAACAGTGGTCATGTTTCTAATAAATAGTTCAGGATTTTATCATCTCAGTACCCAACTCATGAATAATAAATGCCATTTTTCTCCTCTAAGGCTAATTCAGCAAAGTCTTCATAGACTTTTTTTTCTTCATTGGTTCAAAACTTTTCCTTCAGAGTTTTTTTTTTTTTTTTTTCCCTCTTTCCTTGTCATCACTACTGTTGCGTGTCCAAAGCCTTTCCTAGGTGAAGTTTCCTGAAGAAACACAGATGCCATCAATCAATCCTTTCCACCTTCCCGAGGATCCTTCCTTCGTACATGGGCAGGATGGTTTCGTCCTCCCAGACCTCCTCAAACACCGCGCCGCAGTCGAACTCGTCGCTGGCCTTCTTGAAGTAATATCTGTGGCAAAGAGAATTAAAACACGGTTTAAAAAAAAAAAAAAATCAAAAGGTAAAAAGGCAAAGGATGCTTTGCCAGTTCTTTTATAACCACAGCGTTTCCAGTTTCTCCCTCCTAAGGATGTTCCTCCAGGAACACCTTGGGAGTGCTCAGGTCCAGGGACTTGAAAGCATCCCCGGGGCTGCAGGGATGTGGTGGGATGGAAGGAGCAGGGCTGTGAATGCTCCTCAGGGGTGACAACAGCTTCTCCAGTGAGCAGATGACACACACTGACAGTGGGTATCCCCAGCCACAAGGAAAATTAGAAAGCGCGGTGATTTCTGGTCAAATATCTCATTTAAAAAGAAATAAATAGGATTTCAAAGCCAAGCATTCTTAAGGTTCCCCTCTCTCCCCACCTTCTTTCTTTCATGTGTTTTCTTGTTTCAAAGCTGAAGCCCAACATTAAAATTAGCAACTGTTATTAAAAGGATGGATGAAAAGCAAACCATCCCAGCTTCCTGCAACACAGGAGCTGAAACTCTGCGGTGTTCCCGCTGGAAAAAACATCCCGGACTTGGAACAACCCCATTCCCGGGTCCATGCTAAGGGACACAACCTCCTGCCTCTGCTTCCCGAGGCTCGGCAGCAGTGGGAGAGCCTGGTCCAGCCCCTGGGCCGTGACACGGGGAGGTCAAGTAGCAGTGTCCTGCATTCCTGCTCTTTTGCTCCGGGTCGTTAGATCATGAAGCCAACGCTCCCAGAGACAAAAAGCACCCCCACCCCTCCTGTGTCAAACAGTAAGGACCCCTCTATTATCCTGAATTAGACCGTTCAGCTTCTTGATTAAAGGTTCCTTTTATCCCGTTCGGAGCTTTCTTCCTTCTAAGGCTGCTTAATTGCATATGCACAAATGAAGGGCTTCCATTCAGAGGGGTAGCATTTAGGGAGTCTGTCCGTCTGCCGCCCGAACACCTCCTCGGAGATGCCTGCTTTCCCTTGGAAAAGGGCTTTGCCATCTGATTGCCAGGGATGGAAAATATTCCAGCAGATGGATTACAAAGAAAAAAATGTATATTAAAAAAAAAAAAATATATATATATATAAAAAATAACCCCTCCCCTGTAGTTTCCAGACAACTCGGGTTGGCAGATGTTTGTCAGGGGAAAAGGGCGTTTGTAATTATGATTTGCTTTAGGATGGCAAAGGAGATTAAATGAAGCTCACTTTTACTGCTAAAACTGGAAGAGCCACAGCAGGGCCTTGGAATCTGACATTTTTATTTAGTGACTTGTTCTATGATGCATTTTTAAAGTAGTCACAACACCCTGCAAATCTCTTTATTTCCAGGATACATTAAAATTATTTTGGTAGGGGGATAAAAGATGCCTCTTTTTGGTCAAAGAGTTGAAACCACCTCCAATTAGTCTAGGCATGGTTAGGATGGTTTTTTGTAAAGTCATTCCAAGCAGAATTGACACATGTTGCATCTTTAATGGCTCAGCAAGGAAAGAACACATCATTTGAGTCCTTCAGAGCCTGCACTCAGGGAAGTCAGTGGCACAAGTCCCACCAACTTCCATGCTGCAGGTCAAGGCCACAACTCCCCAGGACAGCATCCTTGAAATAAACCCAAAAAACCCAAGGAAAGTTTGAATGAATTACAAAGAACTTTCCCTTCCCTCTCCCCTGTCCAGATAACAGCCGCTCTTCCCAAGAACTTCCTCCCCAAGCCCTGGCTGTGTTTACAAAACTTTTATTTGAGAAAACACACACTATGACCTTTTACATAATTACAACCTTACTTCGCAGAGAAACGGGGAAAATAATAAAAGGAGGAGGCAAAGCAGAAAGAAAAAAAAAAATCCACCCCCACAACATCTTCAAACAAGTTACTCTGCTCTTATTTGCTCAGCAATGGGCTTTCCATTGAAACATATTTTATGTGGCAAGCTTTGCTCCTTTTTTTTTTTCTAAATTTTATTTTTTGGGACATCTGGCACCAATCGAGGCACGCGGGCCCGGCCTTGCAGCTCTGTTTTGAACTGCTGCCATCCCCAGATTACCCGACACCACCCACTTTTTTCTGTGCGTGTATGTTTGTTTTTTGTTAACGCCATCAGTATTAAATCACTGCTTAATTCCATTTTTTTT
>WEKY01053567.1:171029-184263 GCA_013390045.1 Picathartes gymnocephalus | reverse complement strand
CACACACACACACACAGCTCACACACACACACCCAGCTCACACACACCCAGCTCACACACACACACACAGAGCTCACACACACACACACACAGCTCACACACACACACACACAGCTCACACACACACACCCAGCTCACACACAGACCCAGCTCACACATACACACAGACCCAGCTCTCACAGCGATGCAGACAAGGCCAAGCCCTGCTCGGCACCACAGGGGTGTCAGGCTGGTGGCCAAAGTCAAGGCTCCCACTAGACCCACCTGAGACATCTCCACTTGAGATTTAACCAACAGGACAAATTCAGTGTCCCTGAAAACTCCTAATTAGCAGCTGGCTTCAGGAAGGACCAAGATGTGACTGTGCACAAGCAGGGCTTTGGAACGATGCTGGGAGCACAGGGCTCCTGCCCAACACCCAGCAGCACCTTTCCTCTGGCATCATCCTGGCATGGAAACGCTCACCTCCCCTGCTCCCTTCCCTCCACGTGTGCCTGTCCCCAGCCCCAGCATTCCCCATGGCCCACCCAGACCTTGCAGCTCCCACCTGGACTCACCGGAAAATGAGGTAGAGAAACTTGACCGTTGGCCTTGACGCTCCGGTGCATTTCCCGCTGGAGCTGCTTCTTGCTCCCAATTCTGTACGGGGGGATCCCATCTCTGCACATGGAAGAGAGGCCACCGTCAGCTGGGGCTGTCCCCATGCTCTGAGACACTTCTCCATCCCCTCTGGAACCACCCCGGCAGCCGCAGGCCCTCCTTCCCAGAGGTGCTGAGCCTTCTGGATGTCACCTGAAGCCTCACATATCCGGCGGTGTGGGAAGTGCCTGTGTCACCAAAGGATGCACATGGATGTGCAGTAATTAAGCAAAAGCTGAAAAGCTGAAGGCAACATGGGCAGACGTCCAAAGATCCCATCAGCTTCACTTCCAAGGCCCTTCCAACACCCCGTTTGCTGCTTCTGACTTTTAATTTTAGCTTTTTCCCCATCCAATTATGCTCTCTAGGACCACAACATTCCTCAAGCTCTGGAACAGCCCATGGAGTGCTGGCACAGTGGAAGCAAGGAAGACGCTGAGGAACGATGGCCATCCAGAGGTTCTTCCCCATCTCTAGTCCCATTTAAGATCCAGGATGTTTCCCCTGCCCCAAGGCTGGCTGGCACAGGACACCTCGAGGTGTGAGCATGGCCATGGCCTGTCCTCTGGTCAGGCCACTGCTGCCCACAGCCACCCCAGCTCTGGCCAGGAAGCCACGAGGAGAGACCAGGCCAGGAGCTCAAGGCTCTCCAGTGGAATCATCATCCCATTCCAGGTACCACAGGGCATCTTCACCTGGCCCTGCAAAAAAATTACCCCAGTGAGGATGAAAGGGCCCTGCACAGACAGCGGGGCCAGCCGGAAGAGCACGCCTGGAGATCCTGAATGTCTCATTCCACCACTTCCCTCAGACTGCCTGAATAACCTTGATCTCCCTTTCATCCACCTGCCCCCACACCTGACTCATCTCCTGAGAGGAGAAAATAACTCCAGCCCGAGGAGGAGCAGACAGTGCTGGCCCCACGCTGCTGCCGCAGGAGCCAGCCTGGCACAGCGTCCCTGTGTGTCCCCTGCCGTGGCCACAGGGATGGTGGGCACACACCAGAACACCAGAGACACCAGCTCCCTGCCCTGGGGGAGGATGATCAGATGCCACCACTCAAAGCTTGCAGCAGGCGATGGCAGAGCTTTGTGAAGATCTTGGCCAAAGCCTTCAGCTGCCATTAAGTTGCTTTAATGAGCAAGATTAAGCTGCGAAGCCTGGAGTGAAGGATCAGAACAATCCTATCTTAATAAACTTGGAAAAATCGTTATAATGAAAACGAGCACACTGGGAGGCCCTTGATGCCACAAGATGAACACCAGTCTCCCCCAGACAGTTTTTGAGCACATGGGACATGGAAAGTGAAAGGAGCTGACCGTCCCCATGTGCCCACTGCAGAACACAGGGCTCCAGGAGCTCCCTGGAGGAGCAGCCCAGCACAGAGCAGCAAACACAGCCACTGGTGACCACCAAGCACCTCCCCATTGCTCCATGAAGCATTTCTGCTCCACAAACCCATGGGGCAGCGGGGCTTGGGGCACAGGACATGTCTTAGTTTTAGGGGAGGATGGGGGAAAAGCAAATCCAAGGTGAAAACCAAAGCACCTGTACCTTCAGAGATGTGTTTGTTAACTGGGGCTTCTTCTCTTAGGGAAGACCTTCCACAAAGGGAATGCCCAGGAAAACAGGCATTTCAAAGGTAAGTAAAAATGCCAGCATGAGCATGTGAACCCATGGGATGAATCCCATTAACACACTCAGTGGGAAAGGAGGTGTCCTCTGTCCATGAAGTCCAGCTGGGGAGGAGCAGGGAAGCAGCTGAAGGGCTGTGTCCACCCCAAGGATACAGCCAGGGAGCCCTGCAGCCCTCCTGCACCCCCCACCTCCCCGCAAGCACGAGATGCTGTCCCCAGCCCCTGTGCTGTGGCACACATCTCCTTGTGGGGTATGCCCAAATTCCCAGCTCCACGGGGATCATCTCTGCCCAAAGGGACAGTCCTGGGACAGGCCATGGAGCAGGAGTGGGGACTCACTTGTAAAGGAGGAGGAAAAGCAATGCTGACCCAACAGTATGGGGTCCTCATTTTAAGATCTGCCCTCATTCAGGTTGATACAGGCTCCTACCCCCTAAAATTCCTCCGGTTACAGCAGAGAGCTGCACATCAAACCTCCAGCTCCCTGCTTCCACAGCCCTGCCCTGGCAGGAGAGTTCTGCAACTTGTAACAACGTGCAGAATTTAAAAAAAAAAAGAAAAGAAAAAAAAGAATTAAAGAACTCTTCTCTGGGATGGGAAGGCAGTGGAGCAGCTTGGGAAAGTCAGCCTGGGGAATGGGAAGGGACTTTAGCAGCCACTCTGCTGAGTGCTGTCTAAACCCTTTCCTAGAAAATGGGGGGAAAATGGACAAGGCCAGGGTTGAAGGGGTGACCAACGAGTGACCCCTGACTGCAGCAGGGACAGATGGATGGGACTGGAGGCAGGATCCGTCCAGCAAGAGATATGGGGGGCAGGGGGAACCCTGATGGTGCAGCAGCTCCCCCCAGCAGGAGAAAGTACCTTGGACTTGGCCCAAGGTCTCAGGGCAGGCCAAGGGTTAACACCAGCTCCCCAGGTGCCACCTCTCCCCCTGCTCCTACAGCCAACATTTGTACTCACTTTCTTGGCTGCTAAAAGCTGCGGGCTGAAGAGCTCCAGAGTTGAGGCACTAAATAGTAGAGTTTAATTATAAACATTTCAGCTAACCAGGCTGGGGCTAAGCCAATCTGTTTCTGGGGGAAACACTAGTTTGAAGTCTTCTACCCAGTCAGCTGCCATTTAAGCTGAGCCAATTATCTTAGCCTTTTGACTCAGATGTGCCTGACCTAACCTGAATGTAGTTTTACTGCTGCTTTGAAATATCAGACTCATGCGCATATGCATTCACTCCCATCTTCATTTGGCAACGGCTCTGAAACAAGCCTCTGATCTTGCCAACATCAAAAGCCTGGTTTGTAAGATAAGGTAATATTTGAAGTTTGCTCAGCAGCATTCCCCTGTGTCCAAAGTAAATCCATAAATAAGATATAAGCAAATAAAAAAAAAATCCCCTTTCCTCCCCCCCCCCAATCAAGAAATGGAAATAGAAATTTGCATGATGCTTTGTGGCTATTACAAAATATATAGGGACAGACTGATCCCTGGCTTCTGGAATAAAATAAAAAAGGCAGATTATGCATTTCCCCTAATCCCAGTGCAGTTCAGACTTAGATTTATTTAAAAAAAAAAAAACCAAAAAGCTCCAAACTCACTTCACTGCTGTGTCTGACAGACTTTTCCAGAACAAGTTTTTCCTCTTCAGTTGATACCAATATGAGCCAAAAGAACTAATTTCCATTCGCGCTGCTGGAACAGGACAAGGTCCCCCGTTCCAGGGGGATCAGACCTGCCGGGCTGAGCACCTGGGCCTGGCCAGGGTGGGTGTGAGCCCCCAGCACCTCCAGCTCCCAGCAGAGCCGGTGCCAGCAGTGCCCGCAAAGCCCAACTGCTCTGCAGAGGTGCTGGCAGCAGCCCTTCTCCTCTGCAAAGGAGCCTTTACACCAGCCTTAACTTTGAGCCCAGCCTCCAAAGCGCCAGTTTACCTCTCCCACCTGCAGGAGCACCCAGCGCCCCGGGGCGCTGCCCGCTCCCAGCCCCAGAGCCCGGGGGGCAGCGGCTGTGCCGCAGGAATTCTCCCCGATCCCTGCCGCCCCCGGGCCTCCCCGCCGCCCCCCAACCTGGAGCTGCGGGCAGTTTAATCAGCCAAGCTTCTCCAAACTCTCACAGCCTGCACGGGCCATTGTTACGGCAGGAAAAAACAGGCAGCTCCTTTCAGGCGCTGCTTTATGGGGAGCTCCTATTCACTTGTTCAAGCAAATTTCAAAGCGGGCTGCTGCCCTCTCATCCCCGCTAAGCTCCCCTGGACTAACAATGGGCTGAAAGCGATTCAGTTAAGCCTTTCATCCACCATGCACTTTATTTCTCACTCAGTGCTCTCATCTGTATAAGGCCTACAATTGGCATTGCTGTGAAGAGAGGGTATAATCCTAGCCCTGTGAATCCCAAGTGACCCTACACTGGTCCAGAAATGACTAACCCAATGAATGCTCTGTTGACACATGATCACATACAACCAGAGCCAGTAAGAAGAAATAAAGAAGTCACCCTATGATTCAGCTCTTTTATTTAATGCCAATATTGTTCAATAAGGGAATCTGCTGGGACAACAAACTATTTTTTTCCGTAATATCAGTTCAAAACACACATGTGCGTTAAAAAAAAAAGAAAAAATAAAAAGGAGCGTTTTGTTTATGCGTCGAGGATTTTTGGTAAATCCTGTTTTCCGTTGTGCATCTTCACGCATGCTGACTTTAAAAACACAGCAGGAAAATCTCTCTGAGGAGCACACAGGGACCACTGGACATGTCTGACACAGACACTGGAGAAGTTTCAAGATGAAAGACCAGCAATGCAGCACTCTGCTTACAGGTGGGCTCTTCCAGAGCACTTAAGTGAAGATCATGAAACACTAACACCAACATCTGCCTTCTGCTCAGCCTAAGAAAATGGTCCTTAGGAGCACTAAGTGAGCCTCACTGTCCCCTCTACAGAAACAAAGCACCATTCCTGTCCTGCTGGGGAAAGCAAACTGACAGTCAAGCCTTGCTCCCGGCTGCACACTGCTCAGCAGCCAGGAGAAGACAGATCCTGCAATCCCCTGGCTCAGCCACAGCATCATCTCTCATGCCTGCATGCTCCTGAAACACCCACACATGATCCATGCAGCTCCATCCAAATGGCTCTTTGAAGGCTGCCCCAGCCACATTAGATGAGCAGCTATTTGCCCCTTCAGGTCACTGGCCCTATTAATGTACATTCTGACATTAATGACAAACGTTAATTACAGAAAGTACTTCCTACAGGAAGTAATCTCCTTCTCTTTGATGACTGATAACTAGTTAAGGAAGCCTGGCCTTAAGACAAAGGCTCAGGGAGATTCATTCGCTCCTTGGGTTAGTCAGGCAGCACCGTGAGCCAGGGCAGAACATGTTTGCTCAGCTGCAGTTGCAGAACGGCAAGAGAGGGGTTCATTATTTCCCTCCATCCGATACCTGCGGTGACAACGCGAGAGAGAGAGGCTGCCATGCCCTGGCTGGGGCACACACCTCCTTTGGGTCGAGCAGGGTGATGCCCATCGCTCCCATGAGCCCCACGGAGCACCAGCAGAGGTGATTTAGAGGTGTCCCACCCCAGGAGGTGGCCAGGAGCAGGTACTCACACGCTGCTGTCCGTCATCGACATGGAGTCGTCGGTCAGGGCATCGCTGGAGATTTCGCTGTCGTTGGCGCTGGTGGCCGGCGCGAAGACATAGCCCGAGTTCACGTGGTAGGGGTTAACAGGGTCGTTCCTCTTGAAGGACCTGGCACAGGCAGAACAGGAACCCAGTTACCACCCAGTCTCAGGCTTTGTGGCAGCGCCATCCTTCTGGGAACCACACTCACCGCCTGCTCAGCCTCTTCAGAACCAACCAACCATCCGCTGCTGAGCCCTCAGCCAGCACACTGCCTAAACCAGGACACTCTGTCTAAACACACCCCGAGCACAACCTCCAAGACTCGTAGCATCTTCTCAAGTGCTCTAGAAAATCCCAGGAAGCGCCTCTGCATGCTTTGATACCCTGAAAAACTCAGGCCTTAAGGCTTGATGCTGCACTGCTGAGGTCAGCAGGAGTTTTGCTGTTGCCACCAGCAGGGAAAAGTCCAAGAAGTTCACAGCTCAAGTCCCACTGAAAGCCATGAGAAACCAGCTAACAGTGCTTAGCTCTGCTCTGAAAACAAGGGCCAGGATCCCTCTGGGAACACAGGTTATTGGCATCTGTGTTGCCTGAACCAAGAGAACTTGAGGGGCAGGAACTCTTGCCTGGAACTTCAGGGGCAGGACCCCCACGTGTCAGAGGCACAGGACAGGGCTGAGATCTGCTGTCCCAGGCTTGGCCTCCCAGAGATGGGTACCACCTTCCTGGCACTATAAAAACACACTACAAAAAGGCCCAGCTTTTAGGAGAACTTCCTGCTTGTGTGGTTTTTTTTTTGTGTAGAGTTGGGTGGGAAGAGGAGGATGGATGGGGGATGTGAGGAGAGGCCAGCAGGTTGTATCAATGGGCAGTGGGTTACTGACCCCAACACCTCTGGCTTCACCTGGAAAAACAAAGCCAAAGCCCAGCCTGGATGTTTGAGCCGAGCACCCAGGAGCAGTGCTGTGAAGAATTCATGGGCAGTGACAGGGCTGTGATGGAGCAGGGCCAGGTCACCATGGCAGGGTCACTGCATGGGGGGGCCCTGGGCATCCCCCTGCCCACTGCCTCCACCACTCCAGCTTCCCAGCCAGGATCAATATACATATCCTGGCAGGTGATAAGGGGATTATGCAGGGAAGTTTGGAAGCTGCATGTTAAGGTCCACATTTTGTTCCTCTTCCAGGACAAGATGGGGTTGTTAAGCTTCTGCCTTTGTATATCAAAGCAAAAGGCCTTGTCATCTGATAAGGACTACTGATTTTAATAATTAGGGCCACTTACCCAGGACTTGGGGGCCTAAGGAATGTGCCAGCAGGCTCGGCAGGTTTTTTTTAATGGGCTTTCCATCCCCCTGCCCCCCTGGGGCTGGAGGGACCAGCTGGGTTTAAGTGACAGCAACATCCTCCCACTGCCCCGCTCTCAATCTCCATCCTCATCCCTGTGCCCCCATCACCCCGTCCGTCCTCCCCCAGCACCAAAAACAGGAGCCTCAGCAAGGCTTAAGTTTTTAAAAAATAAGGGGAAGGAAAAAAAAAATTGAAAAAAAGGAGAGGGAAGGCTGGTGGGAAAGATGGGCCTCTCTGGTATGAGCGGCGCGGGGCTGGCTGCAGGCAGGTATTCAGCCCAGCCAGGGCTGCATTCCTTTCCAAGGAGGCCAAGGCATTTCTGATGGGGAGATCAAGATGTTAAAAAATATATATATCTGGGAAGAAGAAGAAAGGAAAAAAATGAGATAGTAAGGAATGCCACAGGAAAGAAGTTAAATCGTCAAAGATAAATTAATTCCACATGCAGGTGAAAGCAAAGTTATCCTGCTGCTACTACAAGAAAGTTCTTCTAAAAACCATGGAGCCTCCTGCTCTGGATCAGGGGGATGTGCAGTCCCAGAGACCCTTCCGAGGGCCTTGAGGGGCTTTTAGGGATGCTGCTTTAAGGGATGCAGCTCTTCCCACTATCTGACTGGAAACCACCTCATGTGCCGAGAGCGCATCCGAGGAGCACAAGGCTCGGGATGCTCCGCGAGGCTCAGGGGTGTGGATGCTCCCCAGCACAGGCCCAGCCCCTTGCCGGGAGGTGTCTGTCACCCCTGTCACACGCCGGGGGGATGTGCCATGCCGCTCTCACACAAGGATGCCCGCAGAGCCCGGGCTGGGGGCGGAGGCAGCGGCTCCGTGTGGGGAGGGCACAGGGAGAGGAGGTGTGTCCAAACATGGCATTAGAGAAAGTGGCCGGAACTAACTCATCTCGCCAGCAGCGCCGCAGCATCATTCACCCACCAACACCTCATGGAGCAAAAAATAATAACCCCTAAAGCTGACACATTTGTAAAGTCCTCATCCCTGCTCCACACCCAACACTGCCCCACAGAAATCTCCCCATCCTTTCAGAAAATCAGCGGGGGCTATTTTGCTACGTTTAATGTTTTTGGGTTGGTTGTTTTTTTTTTTTTTTTTTCTTCTTTTTAATTTGACCACCTTACTCCAGTAATTACACCCAGATGCATCAAGTTGCCTGCGAGGGTTTTAAATTCCAGGGAAAGCGGTGGTCTCCTGCCACAGATGCTGCACACACAAACACAGCCCAGCTCCAAACTCAATATGCAAAGTGTTTTCAGCTGTCAGGTAGCAGTTGCTCTGGAGCTTCAAGGAGAATGTCTGATGTTTCTCAGCCTATTCTTATCTTGATGCGATGACACACAGCATGTAACACTCTCTCTCTCTCTGCTGTGTTAGGCAATGGCCATATCAGAGGTATTATAATGCCATGAAAATTTCAGGGGGGTTCCTGGTCATATCTTCTGTTATGAGGGTGCAGTTTCAGAGTGTGGGGGTGGTTTTTTTATTGACAGATTGCTTTTAGAAATAAAAGCGCTTGGGCAGGTCAAACCACAGACTTACACAGAGAGAGAAAAACCGTACAAGGAGCAGTTGGAGGCAGCACTGAATCTCATTAAGTATTTTCTTGGGACAAACATCACTGGGCAACCATGGATTTAAACGTATTAAAAAGAAAAGGCAAAAAACCACACATGCACAAACCAGAAAAAAAAAAAAAAGTATATTTTAACACAACTATGTTAATCACAGCTTCCATGCTCTAATTGTAGAACACTGCTCGGAGCATAGCTTTACAATGGCATCATTTACTTTGATAATTGAAGCCAAACTTGGTTCCAATAACTTCACACACAAGGAGCTGCACCGGCGGGCCCTTTCAAAGGCCAGGAAGCATTGGGAGCCGGCAGAAGGCCATCTGCAAGCCCCAGCCTTCCCCCAGCAAGGCCAGTCCCACTGATGTTAGAGCCTAATGGGAGGCAGATGAGTCCACCTTGGGCTGAGCAAACCCACGTTACCCCGGCGGCACAGCAAAGGCAGAGGAGCTCTCTGTGTACACAAAGTCGTGTGTGATAAATTTAGCAGCGCGTATAAATAATAGCTGGAATTCCTGGAGCGTGGGGCCAGGTCCAGCACAGCAGCGTGGGGAGGCCACTTTTAACCACACCACAGCCCAGAGAGGAGGGGAGTCGCCTGGGAAGGCAAGAGGGAGGTCCTGCTTTTAAAATATTCCCTGTATTAGGGCTCCAAATATACAGCCAGCAGTTTGCAAGCGCCTGCTCCCCAGCCAGGTGCAAACTCTGTCTTTTCACTTGACTTCTCCTGTTCCTGTCCATCACCGGCGCTGGGGCCAAAGTCTTTCAACTTGTCCGGTTCCTGCGGTCTGCCGTGGGTTTGGCCGTGACTCCATGCCTGGGATTTCCAGGTGGTCTCCCCTGCAAACACCAGGCTGGCCTGGGATCCCTGCACTCCCACCTCAGGTGGGCTCAGCCCGGGGCTCACGGCTTTCGCTGGGATAATCACACTGAAACCCACCGAAGCGAGTGGCCAGAGCCTGCACAGCCCTCCAAAACCAGAGCACGCTGAGCCGAAATTCCTTAATTCCAACACACACATGAGGGAGGTGCGGTTTGGCCACTCACCAGGAAAGACTTTGTGCAAGCTTCAGCTCCAATCCTAGCTGCGATCCTAAATGCTGAGTGATGAGAGATAACCCATCCATATGCTCATCAGCTTCGAGCACATGCACGCACAAGTGGCTTCACAGACGGGAGGAACTGAGCAGCATCTCAGCTTGACCTCCCCTCTCTTTGCATTGAGATCTCTTGGCCCCATGGAGAGCAAAAGCTCCTGGAAATTCAACAGAAGGTGATCAAAGCAAAAAGCACTACCTAATGTCCTAGGAGGGTAGATCTGACATGTGAGGAGCAAGCTGCATTAATCCCTGGACAAAAAAAGAAAAGAAAAGAGGGGAGAAAAAAAAAAAAGAAAAGGAAAAAAAGCCCAGCACTAATCAGGCAAGCAGCCACGGCTCTGCGAGAGCTCTCCTGGACAAGGCACATGTGGGTTTAGCAGGGCCTGCAGCCTCTGGTAGAACATACAGCCAAGCCCTTCCAGCTCTGAATCCCAACAAAGGCTCAGAGATAAAAGCATCAAACATCCCCCTCCTGGAAAGCCAGCGAAGGGCAGCAGTTCAAACCAAGTTCTGGAGAACAGCAGATGCTCAGGCAGCAGCGCCCAGGCACGAGATGAGGATCCCAAAGCCCAAGTCCTGCACAGAGCAGCTGCCAGCGCTGCCCCCCCGCAGCCCCCGGCAGGAGGGGTCCGGAGGCCACGCTGGGATGGAGCGCATCCCTGCTGTCCCCACGGCCAGCACCTCCATCCCGCCCGCTGGCAGGACAGCCTCCGGCACGGGGACAGCACCAGAGAGGCTCTGGAGCATCCTCCGGGACACGGGGGACCCTGCCAGCACCCCACGGCACCGGCAAGCCCGGCACAGCTGGATGCTCTCCGGGGGCAGCAGAGGAGCGCTCCAGCAAAGCCTCCCCGGGAGAAGCCTGATGCCCTTTGATGTCCATGAATCACAGACACACTCTCAAAATTCCTGTAAACGAGATGTCAAACACTCACCATACCAACCCCCAGGCTCCCGGGCCGGCGGAGGAGAGCGCACATCTGCAGCAGAGCCCTCTCCTCTCAGCCCTGATTCAACAATCCACATTTATGGCAAGGGTGGGGAGAGGAAAGAATACATTTTCAGAGGATTATACAACTCATCATTTGCTCATCAGAGTCTCTCTTTCCCATCCCCCCCTGCACTTCGAGGTGGCTCTTACTTTCCTCACCCTCGCACGGCTGTGCCATCAACATTTCCAACAAAAGAGCAGGCTCTGGCAATGCAGAGGCACCCCAGGACCAGGGCACAAGGACACTCTGTCACCACACAACGTCCCCACATCCCTGTGGAGACAACCACCTCTTAACAGGCTTAACTCCGAACTCACGGCCAACACGAGAGCACCAAAGACCTACCAAACATCTGTTACTCCACACCTGGAATGCCTCTACCACCTTAAACACTCTAATTGTAAGTATCCTCCTGCATGCACTGGCTCAAAGCCACCCTAGATGGCTCGGACATGACACCAACACCCCACGCGACGGAGAGGCTGCACATCACACACACACACACAGAGTCAAAATAAAAGCAGGTTCTGCCCAAGTTGCAGAGTTTGATGCAGTCAGTGCACACATTTCCTCTTCCACGACCGCACAATTGCTTCCCACATAACCAACATCGTTAAACACCGGTTGATGGTGGAGTTGGGGAACTGGTAGGTTACATTATTCATGTGTCTCTACGATCCACTCCACTACTGCTCTTAATAGGTTTGAAAGTTGAACCAATAATTAACGTATGTCCGGAGGACATAGTTGCTATGAAGTTTTTGATCTATAAAAGAACTGAAAGAACCAAGAGGGCTTCAGAGCACAGGATCTTGTTTTCCTCTGTAGAGGGGGGAAAAACCCCACACTCAGACAACACCCCACAAATTCCAGTGTTTGGAGGTGTGGGGAAGCAGCTGTGCTCCCAGCCCTTCAGGAAGCCCTGCCTCCCATCGATTCCCACCCCAACAACCTTCTGAAAAGCACCCTCAAAGTCCTTCAAGTTAGAACAAAGCACAGTTTCCAGGGGTTCCCTTACCTGTATCCGTTCTCCATCGTTTCTGTGGCTCTGACATTCGCTGTAACCCTCAATGTCTTGCTGGATAGTCCAACTACCGAAGGCAAGATTTTGTTCTTAAAGTCTGCACAGCTCCATTCCTCTTCTTCATTCAAGGTCGGGAGATAGCCACAGACAACTTTTAAACTCCCCAGTCCATTGCTGTTCATGTAAGCAGGATTCTCTCCTCCACTCCGTACATATTCGAGGTATATATCAGAAGTTAAAAACATCTGGTAAGCATTTTCCTCCATCACAGTCTGAATCTCAGTCTGTGCCTGATCAAACATGATGGAATCTATCTGCTGCTTCTTAATGCTGTCCCTTATGTAGGTCTTGGTAGCAGGTTTGAGCTGCTTGGAGACGATGCTGTTGTTCTCGATGTACCTTTTGTAAATAGCTTTGGCTACTCGTAAAGTTTTGGTATCCTTAAGGTCCATCTGCCTGAAGCCATTGCAGGCAAACCAGAAGTCTAAGGTATCCACACATTTTTCCCTTTCCAGAAAGGTCCGAAAAAGATAGGCACCATCTTGATCTCCCAAGAGGGAATGCAAGGATTTGGTCCATCTGGCCAGAGGGGAGTCCGGGGACGCGCTGCCCTCCGGCTCCCCGAGTCCGTTCTCATTCCTCCGCGGGGCGGCAGGCACCGGCATGGCCTTGAAGCTTTGGCTTTTGGGGAGAAACGAGCTGGCGAGTTGCGGGCATGGTGCTTCTCCTTCCTCCCCCGGCACAGGGGGTCGGGGGGCGTCTTCCCTGAAGCTGCTGCTGGGGTCTGGGAGGTGGGCGAGGACCACGGCGCTGCTCATGGCTCCGGAGCTCGCTGGGGAGAGGGGCTCCCAGTTGCTTCAGGAGCTGCCTTGTGCCTCTGCCTGCCTCTGCCTGGAGTCAGCAGGGGATCCTCGGAGCCTCCTCTCTGCACAGGGAAAAAAAAAAAAAAAAAAAAAAAGGGGGGGGAAAGTGCTCCCTGGGACACCGCTCATCCAAACCTGGTTACTGCATTTCTTTTGCTAACCGTTGTCATTTTTTGCTGTATATATCGTCCCGCCAATCTATCGTGACGAGNAAAGGAGGAAAGAAAAGGAGAGAGGGAGGGAGGGAGGCAGGGCAGAGGGAGCGCGGCTCTATCGCCAGCCCGATCGCGACTATCAGATCCGCTCCGCTGAACTCCCGGCGCACTTCTAGCGGGGCCGGGGCTGCCCGGGGGTGTCAGCGCGGCCCCCCCGCAGCCACGGCAGCTCGGGGCGTCCCTGCCCCGGCATCTGGTTCCCATTTGCCTCTCACCCCA
>WEKY01053567.1:150969-169847 GCA_013390045.1 Picathartes gymnocephalus | reverse complement strand
GCTACAGAGTTGCCAGGACCTTATCAAAGGGAAGCGATCGCAGCCGCCGCTCCGCCGCCTTAAAGGCGCAGGCGCCCCTTTTCCTGCGCCGCCCCGCGCAGCGCCCGCGCATCCTCCGCGCAGCCCCCGTCCCCTTCCCCAGCCCACCGCAGCGCTGCAGGGAGGGGGCTGCACCCCGGCATTAAAAACTTTGCGAAAAGTTTCCATGTCGGGGAGAAAACGGGGTGGGTCCCTGTATTATTATTATTATTATATATATGTATATATAATCCGCGGGCCTGCTTTGGCTCTGCAGGCTAATTAAACAATCCCTGATTGCAATAGAACTGGCACAGCAGCCAAAGCCCGGCCGCAGTTGTGTTCCCATCTCCCGCCCCAGCTGTTAAATATTAACCAGGCACGGAATGGAGGGTTTGGAGATTCATACAAAAGGTTTTAATTAGGGGTTGGCCCCCAAACCTGCCCTCCAGATCCAAGCAGCCTCCTGCCCTCCTCCTCCTCCTCAGCCTGCTCCGAGGCTGGACCGGGGGGCTCCACAGTTCCCCCACCAGGAGCTGCCCCTCTGTCCAGAGCCCACCTTGGTCTGGCTGGCAGAGTTGATGGAGTCCAGCTTGGCTGGATTTTTATCACTGTTAGAGAATCCCAGACTGCTTTGGGTTGGAAGGGACCTTAAAGATCATCTCATTCCCACCCTCTCCCATGGGCAGGAACACCTTCCACTGTCCCAGGCTGCTCCAAGCCCTGTCCAGCCTGGCCTTGGACACTGCCAGGGATCCAGGGGCAGCTTCTCTGGGCACCCTGTGCCAGGGCCTCCCCACCCTCACGGGGAAGAATTCCTTCCTAATAGTCAAAGTAACTCTGCCCTGTGACAGCCTGCAGCCTCTGCCCCTTGTCCTGTCACTCCAGGCACGCTCCAGAGCCCCCATTCCAGCCAGCAAAGACACCCCGAGCCCCAGGAACCCAGACGGACACTGCTCCCGGCACTGTGGCTGCTCCCACAGCCTCACCCCTCTCCCTCCTGCCCCATGCCCTCCACAGAAAAGGGAAATCCCAAGGGAACAACGAGACACCCCAGGAAAAATCCAGTGCTGGTCCCAGGGGCTTAACCTGACCCTAAATGTGAGTTCAGAAACCAGGATCATAACCCAGAACTGTATGGGTTCCCACCCTTCTCTGTATGGAAGAGCTGCTGGTTTGCTCCATCCCTAAACCCAAACTTGGATTCACCCCACGGCACAGAGCTCCCATTCCCCCTGCTCCAGGCCCTGCTCAGCCCCCTCTGCTCCAGAACACAAAGCAAACATCCCAAGAGGCTGAGTGTCGTGGTGGCCCTGGACGTGATGTCCTTTGAAGCCACAATTTTGTCACCCATCCAATGGCTGAATCCATCCTGGAGCCTCACAGGGCAGCATAGAGCTGCCCGTGCCCAGACTGGGCAACCTGGGCTAATAATGAAATAACACGGGGGTGAATTTGTTATTGCTGACCAATTACACATTTTCCAGGCCTGGGAATGGCCACTGTTGGGCATGGAAAGCAAATGTCCTGCCAAACCCACGAGCTGAACAGTAAAGGCCCTTTCTAGGCACAACAAGCAGTTATGAATTATTAGGATTATTAATATTTTTGCTCCTCATAATGCCAAATATTGATGTGCCACGATGCCAGATGCTCCTGAGCCATAAAAAAGGGTCCTTTCCTGGGAGGAGGAACAGCCTGTGTCCCTCTGGGCTCCTTGGGATGGTGACAGTGGTGTCACCTCCAGCCCAAGACCTCCAACCACCAGAAGGTGATTTGACCACCTCTTTCTCCCTACAATTTCCTTTGAAACAATGTTGGATAAAAACCTCTCCCAGTCCCATTTACTGCTGCAGCACAGAAAATTAAGCCATTATAATGGAGGCTGAAAACCTGGGACTCGTTCCCTTTGGAAGAAAATCTCATTAAGTCTCATTCATCCTATTTCATAAAAATGCCATTTAACCGACTGGTTCTCTCCAAATCCCGTTGTGCAATAACACCTCCCTGCTCCCCTGCCCTGGGAGAGCAACCCAGAAACTCAGACAGGGACGGAATTCACCAAATTACCGGGGACTGCACGTGCAGAAGAGCTGCCCACCCAAACACCTGCCTAACTCAGCATCCTCTTATGCCAGCCACCAAAACGGGACGCTCAGGGAACAAAAGGAGGGGAGGGCGAGCCCCTGGGGCCGTGGCTGTGTGGGGAGGTGCCCAGGGAGCAGCTCGTCCTGCCCAGAGCAGCGGTGGCCCTGTCCCTGCTCTGCACGTCCAGTCAGGGAGTCTATTTTCTCCTCCTGCCAACAGGGACGAGTCACGCAGTGCCTGGGATTTGAAAGCAATCCCATGAACTAGGCAGGCAGTGGCAGGTACAGGAAGGTCTTCCAGAGTTTTCTTCATCTTTATCAGCTTCTGGAAGTCCTTGTTCGCAGATCTACAGGGAATCTCTGTGCTCAGGTAGCAGCTGCAGTCATCAAGAAAGCAGAGGATCTTTGAATTTCCTTCTGATTTTCCTGTCTAAACTTGAATCTGAATTCCCAGGTTGAACAGAGGGAAAATTAACTATTTATATTTTATTTGTTAGCCCTTCTGCATCTGAGATAAAAACTCAGTTAAATGAGGGAGAAAAGGACTGCAAAAAGCTGTTTAAAGCAGTGTCCTCCAGCCGTGCTCAGCCCTCCTGGTGCCCAGCAAAGGCCAGACACAGCCTGTCCCCTCCTCTCTGGCTGCTGCTGCTGTGTGTCATGTTCACAGGCAGCAAAGAAGCTTGAAGTCAGATTGTGGTACCAAAAAGGAATAATTTTAGATTAAAAGAATCAGTTCACAGTGAAGCTATACAATAAAGAGAAATTAAATTTCTTTTTCTTTTTTCTTTTTTTTTTTTTTTTACTACCTGCTCTAAAAAAAGCTCGCAGAAAAAAAAAAAAAAAAGAAAAAAAAAAGGGGAAAGAAAAAGGCAGAGGGGCTTGAAGGGCTGGAGTGCTCTGGGAGCATTGCAGATGTGGCAGGCCACACTCCCTGGGCTCCTCCTGACTGCACCCAGCTGGCTTGGCTCCTCTCTGCCCACAGGGCAGGTGCTTTGCTCTAAAAGAGATGGCTCTGGGTTGCTGTCTCTCTGCAGAACACCAGCTCAGCAGCAGGCTCTGAGGGCTGCACCAGGGCTGTTCTGTCAGTCCCTGTAAGGGGCTTTGTGGAGGTGACAGGGGACAGCAGCTCGATCAAATCCAAACCAGCAGCCCAGAACATCACAGCAACATCCACATTGTGCTTGTCAGGAGCCACAAATCCTAAACTGGGGGCAAAGTCAGAGTCCTTCACTGGCACCGTGGGCCAGGGAACTGCCTTCCTCATGGGGAACCTCAAAACACCTGAGAGACACCACCACAGCCCTGCCAGCCCCATCAGGAGACACCACCACAGCCCTGCCAGCCCCATCTGGAGACACCACCACAGCCCTTCCATCCCTACCAGGAGACACCACCACAGCCCTTCCAGCCCCATCAGGAGACACCACCACAGCCCTTCCAGCCCCATCAGGAGATGCCACCACAGCCCTTCCAGCCCCCACGACTGGCCAGGTGCTGCTGCTGCTGCCTGGCTCTGCTGATGCACCTCAAAAGCGCTTCCTCTGCTAAAACCACAGTAGGATCATTGAATCATAGGATCCCAGACTTGTTTGGGTGGGAAGGGACCTTAAAACTCATCCTGTTCCACGGCCCTGCCATGGACAGGGACACCTTCCACCATCCCAGATTGCTCCTGTCCCACCTGGCCTTGGACACTTCAGGGGGTCACAAGGACATTGCTGGTAAATAAGGAGGAAACATGAAACCAGCATGCTGAGCTCCCTCCTCTCCATGAACAGCCCTCCCTGGGGGTCAAAACCCCTCCGAGACCCCTCCAAGCCCTCCCCTGCTGCTCCCCACTCCATCCCTGTGCCCGCCCTTCCCTGGCCAAGCAGGAGGAGGGCAGAGCCCTGTTTACTCTTCCCACCTTGGCAATTTAGACTTCGAGTCAGGGTGGGCCAGGGGCTCGGGGTCTAAAATGATTTTCCCAGCAGGAAAACTGGCCAGGGATAGGCAGAGCCCAGGGAGGACCCTCAGAGGGCAGGATCCAGCCCCACGAGCGTGGCTGACGTCACCTCTGTCACCGCGCTGGCACTGGTGGTCACGTTGATAACGAGATCAAAGGCTCGAGACTATTTCAACAGAAGTGCTGGGAACAGTCTTGATCAAAATAAGAGGAAGGCCCTGTATACAGAAGACATGAGAGATTTGCAACCCACATGTGAACCTTTGAAGTTATTCTCCGGGTTTTTTTTTGTTTTTTTTTTAATAAAGCAGTTTAACATCATTAGTTTAAGAGGTATGAACCCGATGGGCTGTGTAATCTCCCGATACAGTGCAGGCACAGGGTGTTATCCACACACAGACATGCTTTTCCAGTGGGGGGAAAAAAGCACTGCCAGAGATACTCACAAATAAGACAAGAAAACACACAATTAGTTTTATGGGATTTGAAGTTCATTTCATAACCCGACACACTTTTGTTACCGAGTATCGCCAGGTAAGTCCGATACATTTTCTCTCCTATAATCCTTTTACCATTTCCATTCCCTCCTACAGACTCTTTTCCTTGATGTTTTGTTCAGTGCACTCCCTGCTATCTGCACACGCTTGCCCAGATTTTTTAGACTTGAAAGGGGCACGGTATCAGCATTAACCGTTCCAGGAGAGCTGATAAAACACACACGAGCACTTGGCTATCTATTAACATTTCTGAACTCCTTCCATCACCTGCACTGAATAGTGATTGAAGAGAGGGTGGGGGAGAAAGAGGTACATGAGGATATTTGTGACCAACTTCCCATGACTTATTTTTTCCACAGCCCATTCCTCACCATGCACAAACGAGGCATCGCTTTCTCTGCCACCTCCCTGTTTGAGTAACAAGGACACCAGGGCTGCAAGGTTCCCCATCCCTGGAAATGTGCAGGGCCAGATTGAACAAGGCTGGGAGCAACCTGGTCTAGTGGAAGGTGTCCCTGCACGTGGCTCTTGAAGGTAGCATTTAAATCCTCCTGATTTTTTTTTAGTCAAGGATGGATTTTTGGATGGAAAATTGAGCACTGCTGTGGCTCCCAGGGATGCACCCGTGATGCCATGGCAGAACAATGAGTGTGGTTCTCTTGTCAGGTCAGTGATGACTCCTTACAGTCTTGTTCAGGGTCACATTTCTCCTTCTTCCACGTCTACCCAGTGTTTCTGCTGAGCAGTGGTGATTCTGGGCTTCATTAGTGCGCAGTGCCAGCAGAAGCTGCATCTGAAGGGGATCAAAGCCCAGTTTCTCCACGTTCTAATCCAATGAGTGAATATGAAGTGGTTTTTAGACACTTCACCATGCGAGCAATCAGCTCTACACAACAACGAGTGTCCATCACCCTGAGGGGACGAACCCGGCAGTGGGACAAACTCCTCCCAGAGGTTTTGCTGGAATCTTCACCAGGCACCGTGTCTCTGGCAGCCTGGGGCTTTATCTGCCAAACAGGCTCAGGTTTAAGGACTTCCCTTCCAGTCTGAGGAGGCTCAGCTCCACCTTCACATGCCCTGCCCCTCCCCACCCTGCACTCCCACATGGCCCTTCTTGGGCACATGAGGAGGAACATGGGGAGGTGACAGGAGCATCGCTGCCAGCAGGGCCTGGAGGAGATTCCATTCCATTTTTTCATAGAAAAAGGAACATTTTTTCCAGGCATGCTCAGGGAAGCCCTTCTCCTGCATGCACAGAGCGTTGTCCTGGCTCTGGATGCTCCTGGAGCAGAACACAACTTGGGGCTGAGGGTATCTCGGCCTGACTGCAGAGGAAGGGAAATGTATGATGTGTTACCAGCCTGAACTGATGTGATTTGATTCTGCAATTTAATCTGGTTTGTTTTCTGGCTGGTTCCTATGGCTGTGTAAAAATGGCTCCTTGAAAACCCAACTAAATATGAAGTGCACTCCCTGCAAATCTCAGCGAGGGAAGGAAATCCAAATGTTTTGAGTTTAGCTATTAAACATAGTTTCCAGCTAGTGTGCTCAGAATTTGAAATTAAACAAATGAAAGAAACATGTTTCAATGGTTTTATGTAGGCAATAATGTCATTAACAGGAAATAAAGAAATTGGGCTTTGCAGCTGCAGCATGAAGTTTAACCCTTCCCGTGCAGCTCGGTGCTCGCTGGGCTGGCACAGCCCACTCCCACCCCTGCCTGCTGCTGGGCAGCCCAAAAACACTTCCTGGACCCAAATATCCCCATCCACACAGCCCTTAGAGCAGCATGGTAATGGAAAAAGCAGGAGGAAAGACAACGGTTAGGAGAGAACAGGCTTTCCTGACTAGTGGAAAACTTTCAGATCATAAAGTCAAATAAAACTTTTCACTTCCAGAGGTTAAAAAAAACCCCAACAGAACCCAAGCCCTTTGTGCACGGTTATTTTTAGGTGTTCTGTCAAAGTTGAGTACCCTAAAATTATACCTGCTTTGGTTTGTTTCTGCCTGTCCATTCAATTCCCAGAATTAAGGACAGTGAAGGGTGTGAGATTCCAGCCCCCCGTGCTGCCGACAGGAGCTGGGTGATGCCTCTTACAAGCTGGACCAGTCCTGAGGCCACAAAAGAAACATTCATTTTCTTAAGGATGCCTCTATTTCCAGGTGTGAAATGCAGGCTGGAGAGAGGAGGCTTTGCCTCACCCCCACATCCTCAGGTCACCCCTCCTGAGCACCTCTGTCCAAACCAGCACCAAATTATTGGTGCCATTTCACCTAAAGTCACGTTGCACTGCTCCCCCTCCTCCCAGTTTATCTACATTTCTTTTTAGTAGATCGTGTCTTCCTCTGCCAAAGCCCTATTGATTCTATGAAAAGGTGTTTTCTTCCACTGTGGGAACCTCCACCATAATCCTTAAATAATTAATATTGGCAGCTTTGTTTTCCCTTTTCATTAAAAGGAAGGGAAACTTGCTGAGTGTGAGGTTGATCTCTCTCCTGACTAGACCCAAAAAAGGCTGCTTGGACATACATTTCATTAATGATTTTTTTTTCTTTTTACTAGAAATCTTCATGCTGGGGAAGAGACCATGAAAATACCATTTTAGTTTTTTCTCCTTTTGCTTTCTAATCCTTTCATAGAAGCCTGGAAATTACCCAGTATCCTTTCTCTCCATGAAAAACTGGGGGGACTGAGAACCTCATAATGCTGAAACTCAGGAGAAACTGAACTGTTATTAGACCACATCCCCATTTCTGCATCCCCAATCCCAAACCACCCTGTGGGCTTTTCCCTCTTCACCCAGCAGGCCTGAAATTAGAACACTCTTTGTTTTTATTCTTTAAATATTTGGAAACAAATCTAACTCAGGTCTCCTGTCATCCTGAGAGCATATTCCAGGCCCTTTCCCATGACAACTGAGATTTCCCCTCCTCCTTTTTTGGTAGCATTCACGAGTGTCTGGATAACCATTTCCCCAGCCCTCCTGTTCCTCCAAGAGTCCTTCCAGGGAACAAAACCCATCCCCAGGAGGGTCCTCTGGCACTGAAGCATTTCCTACCTTGCTGTTATTACCCTGGAAAAGGCCAGCACATCCCCTCCACATGTCTAATCAAAGGTCTTCCAATCAAACATGCAGATCAGCTCATTAATGATGATGCAGTGGGAGCCCCTGGCCGGGGATGGTGACAGTGACAGGAAGCACCGAGGGGAGCAGGACGTTGCTGTCACCTCCTAAGACCCAGCTGCTGCTTCCTGAGATAAGTCTGGCTTGCAATGGGAACATTTCCACCTGGGGGAAGCCCTAAAAACTCCTAGACAGCAGTAAAAGCTGAAATCCTCATGTGGGTAAGGCAGAGTCAGGTTGGCTACAGGACAACCACACTGCTGGGGTGTTCCACACCTCCAAAAAACCCTGGTTCTGAGGACTTTGTCAGAGACACGCTGAGGGTCTGTTCACCTCTGTGCATGGAATGGAAATAAGAGCTTCCACACAAGCCCCTTGCAAGCTGGGAGGAGAACACTCCTCTCATGCCAGTCATGGATGGAGGGGTTCACTTGGAAATGGAAAATAAAGCTTTGGAAAGGGTGGAAATAACACTTTGATGATGATCCCCATCCCACACCTGGCTGCTGAGATGAACTGAGAGCACTGCCATGGTGTGTCTGTCCCACTGGGATGGTGCTCAGCTCCCAGGAAAATGGGCCACCTCCTGCTCCATGCTGGCCTGGGGGGTGGCACAGAAGGGGCAGCAGCTCCAGTGGAACAACCTGGCCACAGGAGCAGCGATTTCTGAGCACATTTCGTGCAGGTCCAGGTCTGCAAGGGCTTGTCTTGGGCATCTGTAACAGGTTTTAGTGCTGGGTGCCATTTATCCACCCTGTCTGATAATGGACTCAATGACAGAAATGCTGAAATAGCTGCTCATTCTTCTTGCCATAACTTTAGACAATAAAGTCAGATAAATTCCATAGATTTAAGCAATGCACCATTGTCCTTTCATTACACAGGCACATGCCCAACCCAAGAATAGAGAGAGCAGCTTATATTAAATTGATTTCAGTTCATGGAGAATGTAATACCGGGGCAGGCTCAAAACAGAGTTATTTAATACATTTAAAAGGATGTGGTTTCCACAAGCTCAGACACGCTGACATCTGCTCTTGAAGTGAACAGGGCTAATGAGGCTCTCCTGTGATACACCTGACACCAGCCAGCACTGGGAATGTGGATCTGGCACCCGTGCCTTCAAGTGAGATGGCAAAAACCCTTGGTCACAGACCCAGGGTCGGCCACAAGCCTTGGTCTTCAGCCTGAATGAACCCCCCACGATCCAGCTGGGCTGGCTCTGCATCTCCAGACTGGAGCAGGGGGAGTTCTGAGCTGTCCCAGGAGGACCACCCCAGCCCTGGCAGTGCCCAAGGCCAGGCTGGACAGGGCTTGGAGCACCTTGGGAGAGTGGAAGGTGTCCCTGCCCATGGCAGGGGGTGGGATGAGATGGTCTTTAGGGTCTCTTCCCATCCAAACCCTTCCATGGTTCTGTGACCACTGGACCAGCTGCAGTCACAGCTGAGACTCTGTTAAACACCCTGGAGCCAAACCCAGCCCTTTGTCCTGGAGTGCACTAAAATAATAACCTGCCTAATACTGCTATTACACCGATGCAAATCAGCAGGAAAGGATTACACCACTATAAAACCTGCTGTACACCAGTAAGAAAAAAAAAATTCCAAGTAATTTTTCTTCTCTTGATGACTTTACAGAGGCTGAAGCCGCTGGGGAGGTTCTCCCTGACCACTGAAGCTGCACAGAGCCTGGGCACCAGCTGAGGTGGCAGCAGCCCCTCTGCAGAGGGGAGCAGGGATGTGTTTTTTGGCAGCAGGGCCTGCCCGCGTTTCCTTGGGCCACCCCCTTCATTGTGAATGCTTCAGGCATTAGCTCAGGGAACTCACCCCGCTAAAAATAACCCTTCCCGCACAAAAAATAGACAAAGAAAATGGCTATTTATACCCTGGATCAATTCCTGGGCTCGTTCACCGTGTGGGCCCTGGAATGGCTGCACGGGGATCAGGAGCTCTGCAGCTGCAGCAGCAAACCCAGCCCGGGGTGCCCACGGGCACATCCCCGGGCACGGGGGGGCACTGACCCCACTTGGCTCTAAACCAGCTCAACATCCACACATGACCTTTATTCCTGTGGTTATCAGGGGCAGGAGATGGGAGAACTCTGGGTGTTTTTATAATTTTCATTTTAGTCTCTGTGTTTTCAGTTTATAAATATATTTTTTTTTAGGTTTGCCTCACCTGGCTCCCCTCCCAGCTGAGTCAAGGCTGCTCCTCTAGGTGCTGTTTCCAAATTTCTGGGTTTAAATGCCACGGAAAGCCAAAGGACCAGCTCCAAATGCCCAAAGAGAAACAGAGGATCAGCCAAATAGTTTGGTAAAACTCAGGGAGAATGATCCATCCTCATCTGCCTCAGCAGACAAGTTTAAATATGGATAAAGACAGTTGGAGTAATATAGATGCATTTTTTTCCCCTTGTTGTTTTCTGTTTTGACTTCTTTGGGATCATTCAAAGGGAGGTTCAGGCTTTGATCTTCTCTATTGGCAATATTTTCTTCATCTAGGTTTTTATAGTTTGAGAAGAGATGTTACATGCTTGCAAGAGAGACTATCAATATGATGTGGGCCTGAACAAAAAACCTGGTGTCAGGTTCTCCATTTGGAGTGTTACCTCAAGCTTTGAAGTGTGTAATGATTCAAAAGCATCTAGAGCTGCTACAAATGTTAATAAAATTAAAGCCATCTGAAAGTGAGGCTTGCATGTGCCTTTGAAAGTAGGTCTGTGATCAGTTATTACCCTCAATTACCTTGTTGTCCACTCTTTTAGCTCGAGGTTAAACTCTTAACACTTTGCTTTGAAGTGGTTATCCTTTTATCTATGACCGGACTGAGGAATTTAAGGGCAATAATCAATGAGAGCTTCATAAGAATAAAGGGGAGACAAGGCAGGCAGAAGAGGTGTGAATGTGCCCTTAAATGCTGGCTGGGGGTTCGGGGGGCTGGGGAGACACTGAGCGCTGACAAGGAGCCTTGGGGAGTAAAAGAAAAGGGAAAGGGAAAAAAAAAAAAGAAAAACCAGGCGAAAAAAAAAGGGGAGAATGAAAGAAAAAAAAAAAAAAAAAAAGAAAAAAGAAAAAATTAAAAAGAGGAGCCCCAGCAATTTCCAAATCACTGCTAAAAATAAAGCAAAAGCACTAACCCGGGGTGGGGCTGGGCGTGGGGAGCACGGCGAGGTGAAGCCTCATCAAAGGGCAGAGAGATACGATTAAAGAATTGGCTCAACCACGCTTTGATGTTCGCCACGGCACCTCGCCCTGCACGGACGGGACACGGGGTGTGTCCCCCCCGGGGAACCCTCCCCGGCCCCAGCAATGGCCCCCACCCCAAAGCACGGGGCACCGGGCGATGCCCAGCAGGACACGGGCGATCCCTGCTCTGGGAGGATTCCATCCCACGCAGGATGCCCCCCAGGGAATCCTTCCTGCCCTTCCGTGGGAGCAGCAGCATCCCCAACACCCGCACCCCGCTGCCACCCAGAATGTCCCTGGCCACCGCTCCCGGCTGCCAACACCCACCACAACGGCACGGCGGGATGCGGGGGTCCCTTCCTGGGGGACGGCGAGCCCGCGGAAGGAGGCTCAGAGAACGCTCCTGCTCTCCTGGTGCTGGTGACATCCTTGTCACACCCTGCCTGTGCGAGCCAGCCCCCTCCCCGCAGACCCAACCCGCGCCTTCACCGGCCGGGGACAACCGCAGCAACACTCCCAGCCAACTCTTTGCCTTTAATTTTTTTTTTTTTTTTTAAATCCGAGATGCCTAAAGCGAGGTGTTGAAACGCATGTCGAGTGCACCTCGTTTGGCAGGGGACCAAGCCCACATGGCCTGGGTTTGTGAAGGCCCGAGCACAACCTCGGTGTGTGCTCAGCATCTCGCAAAAACCTCGCGCCGCCGCGCTTTGATCCCGCGCCAGCCTTCGGAGCTGCGTGTCTCATTTAAGGTGCTTGGGTTGGAAAATGTTGACAATTATTGTTACTCTAAAATTAAATCAGTGCTTAATTATCAAAATTGATGGTAACTCAGAGTGGCGTTTTCAAGACAGCCTCGGGGAGCCAGAAGGAGATTTTCAAAGGTGTTTAATGTCTCAGGGCCACGTCGCTCTCCTCGTACCTGCGCTTTTCTTTTTAAGACCACCCGAGTTGTGCTGAGCTCTCTGCCGAGATGGTGCAAGGTGGACCTGGAACCCTGAGCACAGACCAAAATCTCCAGCCCTCCAAACGCACTTGGCTAATTCACAGCGAAAAATCAATTGGCTTTGGGTGCCTAATTCTCCTATAATCCTTTAGATAATCCCAGCTTTAGGCTTTCAGATACCGATAAAAAACCAAACAAACCCCACAATACAAGAAATTAGTGCAAATAGAATAGAAAACCAACATATATTCTACATAACTTTCAGATACTCTGAACTTAATACGAAGTAGATTGAGGACAATAGCAATAAAACATTGCTCAAGAGAGAATAAAGGCACAAGACCGTGAAGCCCGAGGCCGAGAACAGAGTTTCGTAATTAAGTAGCCTCCAGACAACAATTGTCATAGGCAGGCACTGCTCAAGGACCCAGCCATTATTGCTTTCATTATAATTTTTCAGGAGAGGATCTTTTTCTGGCCTGGCTCCACCTTCATTCAAAGCTCCCAGTGGCCCCAGCCACTAACGAGAACGCGTTGATTGAGAAATGCTAACGAGGCCTGCACAGACACGGCGTGAGGGGTGCCTGTGGCACTGGGGGTCCAGAGCAGGGCTGGGGAAAGAGGTGACACCAGGCAGGGACATCGAACACCACAGCTGGGATGAAGAGATGGAGGGAGGGAGGTCACAGCTGGTGGCCGGTGCACCCCAGAGTGCTCGTGCTGCCACTGCCTGGACTGGGGGGGTCACTTGCTGGTTCAGTGGGGTCCTGCTGGTCTTGTCCATCAAATCAGTGGAAAATGTGCTGATAGGAAAGGTTTTCCAAACAAAACTCAAGGAAAATCCTGATGAATCCTACATTGCAACTAAATACTTTCTTTTTTAAACTCAGTAAAACACAGGAAGAGTTGTTTTTACTCTGTGCATTTCACAGACCCAGAGGGCATCTCCCAAGGAAGTTTGGACAAGGAGAGCATGGGGGAGTGGAGGAGCACACAGTGGCTCCAGCCAGTGGCAGTGTCACCCCACACCACCACGTCCACCACAGATCACTGCTGCGTCACAGAATTCCCACATTCCTGGCTTTGGCTGAAACTGGCCCTGGAATTTCAGCTTTGCTATAGAAGGGATGAAAAAAGCATGAATTAGAAACTCCTCTCTGCTTGTAGAAAATTTTGATTTCCCATCAAAACTGTAATTTGACTGAAAAGTTCCAGTTGATCATCATTCCGCACCCGGTGCTGAGTGAACCCCACTGGAATGACAGGATTAACTCCCATCCCCTGATGTTACTCTGAGCATGACCGTGCCTGTCTGCACTTAACTGCTGACCTATCTTAAACATCCCACTAATTAATATGCTGAACCAAGGTCGTGTTCCAACACGGCCTCATTTTCCAGTGAAGAGAGGAGCCAAGAAGGATTAGGAACAAACGGGAACAGCCCGAGATGCTTCCTTACACCCTGAGCCACGGCAGGTCAGTGCTTCTCCACCTCAGAGCCCTCCATGCACAGAGCCAGAGCACCAGGAGGGGCCCCTGTGCCAGCTGATTCCTGGCTAAACGGTAACACCAAATTGTGGCAGCAGAGCCAGGGCTGAGCCACTCTCCTGCTGCAGCTGCTCTGATCTTTGGCCAGTTATCAGCACCTGGGTGCTCAGTGAAGAAGGAGGTGATCCAAGGAGGCAACAAAGAATAAAGTTCTCCTTGTTCCTGTATAAATGCTGCTGCTGGACAGGCTGCCTGGGCTGGGCCAGGGCACAGCCCAGCTCCTGGGGAGCCTCCTCAGCTGCTGGAAACCCCAGCCCTGGGGAGCATGGGCTCATCCCAGGGAGGGCTGGGCCCCATCCCATAGGAGGGGCTGGCTGCAGTGACACCCCCTCTTGCACCATGATTATTACTCAATCTTTTTTTTTTTTTAGCTCATTATATGGAGGAATGGAGTCAAATACAGTAGAGAAAATCTCTTGGCTCTACATGATCCCAATCCCACTCAAAGCAGCAGGGTGGCCAAGCACCGTCCCCTGTGACCTCTGCTCCCGACACACACAGGGGGATTTTTATCTCCCAGGGGACCAGGAGTGACCCAGGCAAAGGCTGCACCCCACAGTTCCAGCAGCCCCAGAGCTGCTGCTGTGCTCCAAGGTGGACAAACCCCACCTCAGAATCTCCCTAGGCCCAGGCAAACCTTGCAGGGAGGGGATCTGCTTCCTTAATCCTGGAGAGAAGGAAAAAACAGCACCAACAACAGCCCACCTATTCAGAGGAGCAGTGCCTGGAGCCACAGGGCCCCTCACAGCCCCATCACACCTCCAGGAAGGGAGGTCAGTGTAGCAGCAGTTTTCCCCAGCCAGACAAGAGTCATGGGCTGATGAAGATGAATCAGGTTCTTTTAAGGCTTTAATTAATTTTCTCCTCTGCCCAAGATAAAGGGTCCTCTCCAGGGTCTCCTCTTGATGGTCTCCCCCAGCCACCCCTCTTCCATCACCATCCTTCACACCAGATCTTCCCTTTTTCTCCCTCCAGCAGGTTTAGGAGGGAAGGCAGACAACAGGAAAGCAACTCCTCATGTTTCACCCATTCCTCTGATGCGTTGCCCCAAAAGCCCTCCAGGACATACTGGGGGAGACTGGTGCTATGGGAACTTCTCCTCACTCTGATCCACGACCCAACACCACTGCTGACACCAAGCCTCCCACCTCAGGTGTCCCTGGGAAAGAGCAGGGGATGACCCCAGGCTCCTGCAACACATCCCCCTCTCCCAGAGGGGAGCCAGGGCTGGGTGAAGCCCCTCTGGATCCCCCCCGGAATGGCAGGGGGGGAGGAGAGGCACAGCCCCCCTTGCCGAGGCTTTGTGACTCCGGAGAGTTGGCAAATCCCCGGAGAAAAGGGAAAATATGTTCATAATAAATAAGACTGAAGTAACACGTTGCGAAATATTTACTCCCTCGGAAAGGCGGCTGTTTGCTTTCAGTGGAGCTGCATCTGATCCTCTGCCAAGCGGGGCTGAGCGCCTGGAAAAGAGACTTTGCTGTGGTCAGCCAGGGAAAACCAGGTGCCCAGAAAGTGCAGGGACTGTGTGTGCACAGGCACACGTGAACAGGGGGGAGATGGGGGTTCCCAGCTCCCGAGAGCCCCACGAATGCTTCTGTGAGCAGAGCCAGCCTGGAGCTGAAACTTTAATTTTAATGCAGCTAATCAGATGTCAGTGTAGAGACTGAAGGAAGGAGAATAGAGGGGAGAAAAAAGAAAGAGGTGTTGATAAAATACTTGTTAGAAAGAAAATTGGATTAGTGGTGCCATTCTGGCCATGAAGCTCTTTGAGCCAGAGAAAAGAAATAATAATCTTGTTCCTTTTTTCCCCCATCTCTCTGCAGCCCACTGAAGGCCTCACAGCCAAAACATCAGTCCTTCTAATCTTATTTTCTTTTTTCTAGCATGTATTTTATTAACCCCTTTTCTCATTTAACTGCTATGAATAGCTCAGTGGGTAACATCCTTCTTAGAAAGTGAAAACCTCCTTGGAGATGCGGTGCAAGGAGAGAAATGCAGACAAACTTCCAGCTCCCGCACTCCAAAGAAAAGCCCCCTCTGTAATCCTGTCTGGTGAATCCCAACATTGTACCCCAAGGTAGCTGCCAGCCCCAGGTCCTCTCTTTGGAGCAGGAACAATCAGGGAATTTATCTGGACACGCCAGGAGATTGCTCCGGCTCTATAAACTCTGTGGACGTGGAGCAGAGATTAGAAAATAAATAAACACCCATGCTGCTTCTTGGGAAAGTGTCTGTGTGTGTGTGTGTGCATCCAGCACCCTAAAGTCAAGTCAGGCAGCTGAATTACCTTTTTACAGCTCCCCTCGAAATCACCTTTCCTTTACAGCTTCCCTTGCCAGCTGTCAGTCACGTACAGTGAAATTCCCAGTCTGGACTGGGATGCTCATGGGAGTGAGCCCAGCACTCAGGCTGGGGGCTCTGGGCCAGGCATGTCCTGCTGCTGGCACAGGGGCTCCAGTGGCTTTATCCCACCAGCCCAAAGCAAGGCTGGATTTGTCCTCTCACACCCACGGCAGGATTTTGTGCCCCAAGTAGGACATGGGATGTCGGGAAGCTCAGGAGCAGCCTTCCCTCTGCGCAGCAGCAATATCGATGTGGCCAAAAGGGGAGAAAAACCATAACTAAAACATCACATCCAAGGGAGACAGTCCTGCCCTGAGCTGCTGTAAGTGGGAACAGAGATTTGGCCTCTCTGTAAAGAAAATAGCAGCTCCAATGAGCTTGGCTGCTGCCTCCTTCCCTGGGAGCAGGAAACCTTCCTGGGAGAGGAGTGGGAGCGGGATCCAGCCCCACGATATTGGTGTGTTATTTTCCTTGACAGCTGTGGTGCATAGTGGTAAGTGCATGTTTAATTCATTCACAATTTATGGTGTAATGAGAACAATGAATGTGTCTGAGGGAATAATTGCTTCACGGCGGGGATGCTGGAGAGTTCAAGTTGGTTGGCACCTGGACTTTGAATCGGGGCTGGCGGGGATTGGCTCCGGCGGCCCCACAATAGCCCCGATAACAAAGCTGTGGGGATGGGGAGGGGGTTCAAAGTCACCCCGGCCGAGCTGCAGCAGCCTCTCGATGGCAGTGGCTGGATCCCAGCCCCGTTAGACCCGTCTGGCCCCAGTTACCGGGCACCCAGTGAGGGTTGTGAGTGTGGGAGCTGCTTCTCCAACCCCTGTTTACAAGGGAATTTTGCTGTGCTGCAAATCCGTGTCCCCGGAAAACCAGCGCTTCCCCCACCTCCCTCTAGGACCTTTTCACTGCTTGCTCCTGGTTGTGCCTGCCAAACCCTCCTTTTGTTGGCGGTGTGGAGAGGGGGTTGACCCTTTCCAGTGTCCTCAGCAGCCACATGGAGTTTCAGAGGCCTCAGAGGTCAAGAGCATCCATATGGAGGGCCCAGGAGCTCCGTGCGTCTCCCAGCTGTCCCCACGGCAGCTGTGCTTGCAGCCCCCGAACAAAGCTCATTAGGGGGCTCGTTAGGACACTCAGGGGTTGCTCTGGGCTGTCCTGGAAGAGCCCTGGAATCACACCACTCCAAGGAGAAGGCACCACATTTGGCTCCATGTATGAACAGCTCCCATCCATCAGGTTGGGAGCAGGGAGATCCCGTTATCCATCATGGACTCTCTCCCACACCACTGAGCGGGGCCAGATTTTGAGCCAACAACAAAGAGATGCCGACAAAGCATCCTTGCTTCATGCAGGGGGGTCTGCAGCAGCCCCCTCCACAGCTCCCAGCTCTTGGCACCCAGCAGAAATGCCAATCTGATTTCTCAAACAGATGTGCCAAAGCATGAGCAACAAATCTTCCATGCCTCAAATCCACCCCGAGGAGATCAACAATCAAGATGGGGCTCTTGGACCCAACATCAGCTCTGGAGGGAGCAGGCTGTGAGGAGCTGTGAGACTCAGATGCTGTTGTTAATTATTACACCATTATACTGGGGAGCTGTGCTAGCGGCCATCAGCACTCGAGCTTCTCCATACATGGACCGTGCAGGATGGAGCTGGGTCCCTGTTCTCCTTCTCCAGATGGGAACGCCACGTGCTGGGGATGGGTTTGCCTTGGACAGCTTTCAGAGATGCTGAGCTGAGAGCCCTGGTACACATTAACTCCCATGCAGGGCTCTACAAGATGTTTTGAACACATATGTAACACTTGGGACTGAATGGAGGCTGCTTTTAGCTGGGGCAACATCTGGGTCAGAGCAGATGTGGGCCAAGATGGTGAGCAAATCACTGCAAGGGCTTTTCTTCAGGGACTGAAGGCATGTTTCCAAGGGGTTAAGTGGTTTAGGTGCACAAACTCGAAGGACACCTAATTCAGATTAAAAAGATCAAAGTTTTAGGCTGCTGCGCCCCCTCAAAAACATCCCACCTATCCACACGATGGAAACAGCCACAGCTGGGAGTGGAAGACAGAGCTAAGGAGCAGACAGAAACATGAATTTGTAGTCCTGACAGAGAACCTTGTTTTATCCCATCTACTCTGAGGTTAAACACGATGTTCTGTCACGCCGCACAGGGAGGAAAGCACGGTTTGGCAGCGGCGGCTCGCTGGCGTAAGCGCGTTCAGCGCGGCACAGCTCCGCGGGCCGAGAGTGCTCCGGGAGCAGAGGCTGCCAGCCCTGCTTTCATCTGCGCTCAGCAACACCCAGCAGGCAGCACCGCTGTAAATACATCGCTCCTCTGTCCCCCCGCAATGCTCTGCCTTGTCACTGCTCTCCCTAGAGCTGCTCACGGTCAGCCCTGACACCGCTCTGCCTGGCAGGGGAAATAACACACCCGAGCGCTCGGAGAGGGACCAACCACGTCTCCACGGGCAAGAAAAGGTTAAACCCAGAGGTGACTGCAGATGCGAAGTGTGAATTTGCCTGGGGTTCACACCTTCTCCCCCTGCTCCTGAGCTGAGCCCCCCTCAAAGCCCCATCCCCGCAGGAGGATCCAGACCCGCCCCCATCCCAATCTCCAGCACAACCCAGATGACAGGTCAGGATACAAATAAACCCACCCATATCTGCACATCGTTAATTACCGAGGCTGTTTGGGTTTCTTGGAGAACATTAGGTTGTGAAGACACTCACGCAAGGAGCCCTTGGGGCATTCAAATCAAGGCAAAGCATCAAAACCCAGGCGCTGTTTTGAAAACACAGCTTCAAATGCGCGGTCGGGGGAGAAAAGGCTTCCCCCGCTGCCTGCCCGGCAAAGAACACGCCCGGGACGGCTCCTGGCTCCCAAGCCGGCAGCACGCAAGGGCAAAGGCTGTGACCTCGGGGTACAACATCTGCAGGAGCCCCCGGGGACTCGCAGCGCTGCTCCGAGGCTGATTCCAGCCAGGCTTTACCCACGGGCACTCACGGAGGTGTTTCCTCCGCTGGGTTTTCCCTGTTGTTCTCCCAAGCCGCTCAACCTTTTGTGCCCAGGCAGGGCAGCTCTGAGTTTGCCCCTGCACAGAATTGGTTTCCACCTTCCTAATTCCACAATTAGGAGAAAAACCAACTTAGAGAGAAACTTCTCTCAAAAAAACAAAAAAA
>WEKY01053567.1:94921-150906 GCA_013390045.1 Picathartes gymnocephalus | reverse complement strand
TATATATATATATATAAAAATTGTGGCTGGCAACTGCAACCTCTGGAAATATTTTCAGCTACACCAACCTATGTATAACTATGTATAATATATAACTATGCTTTTACCATGATGGAACAGTATTGCAGGTGAGGTGTGCAAAGAGGGAGTGAAAAAAGTAAAAAGTGAAATCAAAACGTAATAATCACAAATTAAAAAGAGATGGTAATTAAGAACACCAAATTCAGGGGAGGAATTTCTGTCCACAAGAACAATGTAAAAAAGGATTGCAGTGATATTTGGGTAGTAGTTCTTTTTCTAATAGACATGATCTTTTCCAGCCAAACCCACTGGATTTGAAGCAGAAAATTAATTCAGCGAAGTTTTAAGAACAGTGTCCCTAGACCACTTCCAAGTCCCTTTTGGTCTTCAGATCTCTAAATACAAGTTTCTAAGCATCCGTGCAGCTATTTCACAGCTTTCCACTCACATGGGCATGTGTACATTTACTTGGAAATGGCTGTTACATGAAAAAAAGAAAACTAAAGATCCAGAGAGATTGGCTCACATCAGTGAGCTTCTGGGAGTTGCACAAATTTAAAAATATTATTTCAGTTTACACACTTGGCATTTCTCACTCTCTTGCTCACAGCCCTGTACCTTACACTGACCTTGTTCCTGACAACAACCCCATGGGCCAAAGCATCTTCTGCCAACACAGCACAGAGCGACCCCCAAACACTTCCCATGCCATTCTCCTCCAGGATCACCACAACAGCATTTATTTTCCAAAGTGACACCAAAAAACAACATTTCTATTGCAAGGCTCAAGCCCAGGAGAGCCCTGCTCTTCCTCTGCAGGGATAAAAGTGCAGTGACCAGGGAGAGGGGGCTCCCTGAGGGGCACCTGGTGCTCACCTGCCTCGAGGAGCTGACAGCCTGAGGTGACACCACACCGAGTCACCCAGGGGCTGGCTCCTGCACAAGGCTCAGCACCACGGGCCAGCTGAGCACAGCTTGGCACAACAGCTCCTGCAAGCAAAGCTCCTGCACCTATCCTAAAATATGGGTTTGCACTGCCTGGAGAGAAAGGATCAGCCCCCACCATAAATATGTGAAAGGAAAGCACTTACAGCCCTTACTAGATCCACCAGAGAGGTTAAATACTCTGATTTCACCAACACACCACAGTGAAGAAGCAAAAATCAAGCCCACTCCACACAAAAAGCTGCCTCTACCCCACCAACTCACCAGGGGTAAGAACTCCAGTCATCCTTTGCAGAGCAGATGTTGGCACCAGCCTTTCTACAGTCACCCAACAGCAAAGCTGGAGCTGCTGACACCAGGGGCTGCACAGGCAGCTCACAGGGGGCTCAAGGATTTTTCAGGCAGAAAGGTGGTGGAGATACACTCAGACTCGATGATCTTAAAGTTCCTCTCCAACCTAAATGACTCTGTTTGTACAGCAGTGGTGTTTAGAGAAGGAAGCTTCAGGGGAGGCATTTGGGAGCATAAAGCAGCTCAGGTATGAGCTGCACTAAAGGCAGGAGTCCACCATCCATCCTGGCTGTGGGGCTGAACCCCCAGAAGGTCCCTATTTATCAGCACACCCAAGGATGGGGATAGGCCTGAACTGAAGTGCAGGCTCAAGGTTGAGTTTTTGCAGATGGACTTTACAGAATTAGGCTGAAGGTTCAGGTGGGAAGTGCCCGTCTGGGAAGTGCCTGGTCTGTCCTGCAGCTTTTTGTCCATCATCTCTGGCCCTGCTGGTGTTGGGGCAGGGTGTGGGGTGCGAGCTGGACCCTGGTGCAGGTGCCTGGTTCCATTTTACCATGCCCAGTATTTATATTTCAAAACGGCAGCAGAGCAGCCCAGTGGTGCAGGAAGAGCCACACCAAAGGTCTGAACAAAGGTACTGCAGCAGCACAGGGCCACCACCTGTGCTGGAGCAAACCTCAGACTGTGGGGATGTTTCCAGGGTCTCCTGAGCAGAGCAGCAGAGTTCTCATTCAGAGTTTTCATTGCAGATTCAGATCTACACTGGAATTAGTCAGTGACCTCATCCAACAAGGATGAACAAAACAAGAAGATGACAAGCAAGTGTCGATAATCTCAGAAGACGTAACATCATTCCTGTGCACAATTGAACACAGCCTTGCAAACATCCGGGCTCTGACTGATCATGAAATCCATATGGAGTCATTCCCCGTCTTAGGTCTGTTTTTCCACCACCCTCAGATGCCCAGTGAGAGTCTGGCTGTATGAAAACTGTGTAAAATTTAGGTGAGAGATTTAGATGGACTCTGAATTTAAAGAGAGAGTGTCAGTTCTGAGGAATCCCTTTCTTAAAAACAGAAAGGGATTTCTTTCTCCTTGCTCTGGGAGAAGAATGCTCAGCTGTGGTCCTGAGACTGACCTGCCACATCTTCAGTGCCATGTGACACACCTGAGCCTGTGCCAACTAAATCTCACTGAAACAGTCCTGGACTCTCCAGAACTTCCCAGCACTCCTCAGTGAAGAGCCGAGGGTGGTGTCACATCCCTGATTTCAGCCCAGGATCACTTCCACCAACAGATTTCTTATGGATTCTAGGGCTAGAGTTTTAATGAATTCCTTGAATCCTCTCTTTGGGGAAAAACTGGACGAGGTTAACTTCAGTGTTAGCTTGAGACGACAAGAGAATGAGGACTCACAACCTTCTTTTGGAAGGATGGCCAGCTCTGCCTGCCAGAACTTTGATAGGAGGTTTCAATGGGAGTAGAACGAGATTCCTGAATAGATGTTATGAACTTGGAAATATTCTCACAACTTCATTGCCCAGCTGAGATAAAGGTGTTCCTTTACTCTGCTCATTCTACCAACACACATTTCCTTGTTTTCAGCCCAGAGTGCTGAGTCTGAATCATGAGTTGCCATTTATAAACACATCCCCATTCCCACTAAGCTCTATGTCCATGGAGCATTTGAAACAAACAGGCTGTTGGCACCCAGCTCTGCAGATAAAATTGTTTTAGAGAGCTGCTCAAAGGAGGTCTCAGCTATAAATCCTCCTGCTGTGAATCTGAGCTCTGTGTCCACCTCCGCAAGGGTCTGCTGAAAACACCACCCTGAATATTGGACATACCTGAGTTGAAAGGAAAATTAAAGTTTCCTCTTAGAAGATGGAGCAGCATCAGGAAAGAAAATATCTCTTCTCCCAAGGATGCCTGGAAGGAAGCAAAGCTCTTATGACCTGTGGCCATAAATTCTTGGGATGAACTATCCCACAGTTTGTGGGATAAAGGGATCAAAAGAGATTGGGAGGGATTAGGGATGGCAGAACAAGGGCACGACACAGTCTCCACTCTTTTTGTTCCCTGATTCTCTGTCTGTGAAGGAGAGACCAATTGTGGCAGCAAATGGTAAATAAATGATATTTTATCCAGGCGTTTGCCCTATTTACATTATGACCAATGCCAGATAACACCACAGAGCTGCACAATCTCTGTGCCAAAGTGCTACAAACTGCTCCCACATGCAGCACGCTCCCGCTTCCTCTCACACCAGACACATTTTTGCAGGATCAGACCCTCATTCAGTTATTTCAATGCTTTTTCAAAATTTCTTTTTCCAATTTATGGAGGAAAAGTTTTATTTAATTATCATACTTTTTTTTTTTTTTTTTGGGTAGTTTGAATTGACCAACTGCATATCTTCCCCTGGCTTTATCAAAGAAGCCACCAGTACCAGAGCACATCTAATTTTAAGAGGCCTTTAGTAGGCAGACTTAAAATTGATCATGCATTTTAGTTTCAGTAACTTGCAATTTCTGCACGCTTTGATAGCACACTTTAAAGAACAAGTCTTTAATGACAAAGGCTTAAAGGAAATGACCTTTCTGAAGAAAATATCAAAGCTTGGAAAAGATAGCTCCTTGGAAAAAAAAAGGCTGAATTAAAATGACCTTGTGTTCTGAAACTTCTTCATACAATATCTGACATCTTACTTTTCCTTTGTACCCTCCAAATGGGACCAAGTATAATTTAGCAGTGTGGTGCCTCCAGTCCATTCTGTGATTTGGGGAGGACTTGCAATGCATTAAGAGAATAAAAAACCCCAAATCAGATCCTGTAGAGATTCTCTATCAAGACCTCTCGGCATCAGGACCAAAGCTGTGCGTGTTTTCCAGAAAATTCAATAAATATTTTCTTCTAATCACTATAAAATATTTTTTTCTGTGCAGCAAAATCATTTCTCAGTTTGAAACCACCCAGGTCAGGAGAGATTTGGGCAAGCACCAGGAGTATCTGCTGTCCCCAGCACAATTAAAACTCTGTTGCAGATGCAAGCAGAAGGAGGGACCTTGTATCCCTTTTCTTCCAGCTGGGCCAAAAAGGAGCATTTTTGTTCCACGTAACACAAGAACTGTGAGTAGCACTGAAATAAAGTGTCACCTTGATAAGGTCACCTCCCTTGGTACTGGTGAAAAATGTCACAGCGACGTTTTTTGGGGGGTTTTATGGAGGGTGAAACAATCTTCTCTCACGAAGCAAAATGGGTGAATTGAATAAATATAAAATAGAAACAAGGTTGTAACCACACTCAAGCTGGTTTGGCCAGAGCTTGTTTAGGGACAAGGAAGCCAACTCCTGGCAGCTGGCAATTCCTTACCAAGCAGGGGAAAGAGAGACAGAGAGCAAGTAATAATTATGGAAATCTTTCTGATCCTTCAGTTTGGACTCTAACTCTCACTTGTTACAAAAATTATCAAAGCAATGTTAACAACTACAAGAGAATTCCACCCAAATTCACAATTAAGTTCTTACAAGGTTCATAAGCATCTTCAAAGTGGTCCTCAAGCTGTAGTTGATTATGGAGAGAGTTTCACAGAGTTTTGAAACCCTCTGATTGTCCAACATCTACAAGCTGCTTTATGACCACCAGAGACATCAGCAACCCAATTCCATCACAAAGAAGGAAATTCAGGAATTCAAGTAGCTAGAAGAGGGTCCATTTGTTTCCTTATGCATGTACACCCCTTCCTGCTTTCAAAACCACCCAGATATCACGATAAAACACAAGCAGAGAAGCAGAATCAAAGATGCCTCATTTCCCTCAGGCATGAGAGGAGTTGTCACTGTCCCCACCTCTGCCATTTGGACATGGAGTGATGCCCAGTGCCCACAGCCTGCTCCTCCTGCAGGGCCCAGCCACCACTGCCCTGCACCTTCCAGGGTAAAGGGCAGTATTTTACTGCCCACGATTAACTCAGCGCAACCCAACAAATTCCTGCTCCTGCATCTCCCTGTTACCCCAGGCGAGGCTTTGTGGCACCTGCCACAGCACCTCCTCCTTTATCAGAGAAGCCTTATCTGTAATTAGAAGAATCACTTGTTGATTCAAGGAAGGTGGAAAACCTGCCCAGGCCCCGACTGGGCTGGCAACCAGCAAAGCAGCCAGAGCCGGGCTTTGGCACAGAGCGCGCCGGCGCTGCCAGGAGCGGGGCACGGAGCCAGCCTGCCAAAGCCTCTCCTCCTTGATCTCAGTGCCAGGAGCAGATAAGAGCCCAGCTGGTGAGCTGGGCTTGGTGGCACAGCCACCTCCACCACGGGCACTCGAGGGAGCGGGAGCCTCCGAATCGCACGCGGCCGCGGTGCGGGAGCACCGGTGACACCGCGGTGAGCCCGGAGAGGCGGCCATCCCCGCCAGCAGGGTCCCACTGGTGCTGCCAGAGCCACAGCTGGACTTGGAACAGGAATTTCTGGCCCCTTCTCAGGCTCTGTGCCTTGATCCCAACACCACCAGCAGGATAGTGCCCAGGGAAAGCAAAGCCATCCCCGTGCTCGGCAGATCCAAAAGCACACGTCCCAAATGTTCCAATGCCCACTCTGGCTCGTGTGGCCAGGGGATACCAGCGCTGTCCCATGGCTGGGAGGCAGGGCCGGCTCGGAGGGCTGACCAGGTCCTTCAGCTTCCCATTGCCCCTGAAAGCTCATCCCAGAAAACCCTCTGGAATCTGCTCAGGCTTCCTGGGATCGCCGCGGAGAGCCGGCACACGCCCACATGGCACCAGGGCCGTATCACTGAGGAGGCTTTTCCAACAACACCCACGGCTGTGGTGTCAGGGAGGAAGGAATTCCCTGTGCCCGGAGTATCCAACCCCAGCGACAGCCAGAGCTGCCTGCAGTTCCACCATGGTGCTCTCATCCTGGTGCCAAAATAATCCCTGGAAACACAGCACACATTCCCACTAAACAAAGCCACAAAAAACTCCCCTGGCTACTGAGGTGAGTGAGATGCTCAAGCAGGACAATAATGTCAAAACAAAAAGATAAGAAAATAATAATATTTTAATATTATGTAAACACATGGACACAGAACAATGTCAAAATATGTTAAAATATCTTGGACAATAATAATAATAGAAAATGGGGTTTCCTTCATGTTTAAAAGTGAAAAAAATGGTATTGGGAAGGAGTAACAAAAATATTAGTAGAGCAAAGTCTACTTGCTTGGTAAGTGAGCTCAGCGTGGCATCAAACCATGTATCAAAAGCATAAATCTGTAATAAAATAATGATAAAAAAATAATGGAAGGAAGATACAACAAAATCCATGCTGGCATGAGCTATGAATATGTTTTCATGAAGTTCATTTTTTTGTGCTAACAAAAGAACAACTAATCTTTGCATTATAATTTACAAGAGCCAAATCTTCAAACCTATTTAAAGCAGTCCATTTGGCAATCACAGAGATCCCACCGATCCATCAGTTACCTGAAAAGGAAGAGATTTTTGTCAGTTTTACCTTATTATTTTTATTATAAAAGCACAACAGGCTGAAAGCAGGGCTGGGTCCAGTGGGAAGCAGATCTGGAGCTTTCTGTTTATCTAACTAAGTTACCTATGCTGCACTTAATACCAGGGATTTGGTATTTTCATTTTCAGTTATTAACATTTTCAGTTTCCAGTTAGCTTTAGCTAATTCCTGTTAATAAATAATTTAGGATTAATATTTTCACACAACTCCCACACTGCTAACCTTCTCACAGCTGCTTAAATATCTCACAAATGCTGACACTATTTTTATGAGCACGCATTCTTAGCTGCAGAAACCCTCACGTGAGATATGAAACACCACCAATGTCTATAAATACAGCAAAGATGGAGTGGCTTTCCTAGGAAGTTTCCTTGTACTCACCTCTCCATGTGAATCACTCACTCTAAAGGCACAGCCAGGCTTTTTATGGCTGCAGCACTTGCCATAATTTATATTGGAGGGTGTAAACGTCTCAAAAAAAAANAAATTTATATGGGGGGGGGAAAAAACAAAAAAAAAAAAAAAAAAAAAGAAAAAGAAAAAAAAAGAAAAAAAAAGCTCAGGCTGGTGGAGATCCGGTCCTTTGAAGATGTGATCTGTAATATTCTGCCTTGCATCATTGTTTTCTATCTTTAAAGGAGGTGGCATCACCACAGAGCCGCAGCTGTGCAGGAGCCACCGCCTCGTCCTCGACGTGCAGGCAAAGCCCAGACTTGCAAAGCACCTGCAGCTTCTCTGATCTTGCTCTAGCAGCACTGACTAAGCACTGGGGAAAACTTCTCAGATGCTTGTTTACTGAAAATAAGGAGCTTTTAAAACTGCACCCGTGGAGGGTTTGAATTAAGCTGTAAAACTTCAAGAACCACAGGTGTGAAATGGTACAAATTGATCAAAGATAATCCCGTACTTTTTGGCGTGGTAGGCGTTCCGCTCTTCCTGGAGGACTCTTTTCTGCAGAAAACTTACCTGTAAAATACATCCCATAAGAAAACAGGGTACAAAATTCCAATTAATATATTTGTGCTCATTTCATAAAAGGAATTTTTCTGGTCTCTCCTGCCTACATAAAATGCAGTAAAACTTCAGCTGCGTAGAAGAATTAATATTTAGTAGAAGACTGTTCTCTTGGCTTCCCTGGCTGTGCTCTGGCTGTGCACTCCCTACTCCCTCAGGAACAGAGTGGAACCCGTTGTTAAACCCAGCTGGTGGGACCATCTAGGTTGTGCAAGGGCTTGGGAGCTCCCGTTCTCCTGGCAGTTCCCATGGGACTCCTGTGCTCCGATCCCTGCACTTTTGCTCTTGTGATGAAGGTACTCACCTGTTCTCCAAGTGTATGAGAATTAATGCTGATTAACACACTGCATCCCCTGTTGGCCATCTCACCAGGAACAGACAATCAGGCAGCAATCCTTTATATTTAGCAACATGTTTAGCAAACTTCACCCAAGCCTCAAGTATTTTCTTTTCCTGCTGTTTATTTTTATCCCTGCGTGGTGCTTTTCCCCAGCCTATACTCTTCATCCTCCTCCAACAATAAATAATCCTGACAGGTGCAGGGATTCCACTGCCCTTCTTGTCTGATGTTTTCAAACAGGAATTTCAACAATTTTCAAAGAGCAGGACACCTGTGCTTCAGAGAGAGCCCAACTCCCCGAGTGGTCGCCGACGCCAGCGCGTGTGAAAACGCAGCCAGCAGCGATGGATTTCTGGGAAAGCACCCAGGTTTTCATGTGTGGAGTTACTTTTACTCCTTTGAAATGCTGCTGCTGCTGCTGCTGCTTACAGAAGCTCTGCAGGTGGATATCAGATTCTGCCTTTTTTTTTTATTTTTAAACTCATTAAAAGGTGTGGTATTCTTGTAATAGCTCAGAGTGATGCTTCCTACCAGGCGGTGCTGAGGAGTCTTTAAAAATAGCTTTTTACTATCAACTGGAAATTGATATCCCCAATAGACCCTTAACTCTTTATTTCCCACGACTTTTTAAATGAGAAAGAGCATCACCCCCATTAGGGATCCCTTGAGGTGGAAGCAGAATGTTTACAACCAGAGTGTTGAAGTTGTGTCACTCCTTGCACAGGGAAATGTTCAGTTTCCACTGTGAAAATTTCCTATTCCACTGAAGGTGGCCTCTGCCAAGGAAAGTGTCTCACGCAGAGCAAAATATGCTATGGAATAACTCTTATGCATTGCAAAGAGAAAAAAAGGGGAAAAAAACCCAAACACACGAAACTACCAATCATCTCCATAGGGAAGATTGCATAAGAAAGAGAAATGAGATGTTGTAGATCAATAATTTCTTGAAAAATGGTCCTGAAAATTGGCATAAGGATGTGCTGATAATGGGCCTAAACTTGTACTCTGTATCCTCAGGCTTCTGCTCTTCCCAGAGCTCAGGGCAGCTCTGAGCCACCAGCTTGGCACTGTCTTGTCCAAACTCTTCCCTTCAGCCAGGACAGATCCCAGATCCCAGGTCCCAGATCCCAGATCCCAGTCCTTCTCAGCTTGGTTTCATGCACAGTCCTGCAAATTTGCCTTGGATTCCCATTATTGCACAGCTGTGATCACCCTTCTTCATGGCTATTTCTCTTTCCTCACTGGAGTTCAGGCAATGATGACATTTTGTTTTCTTCCAGCTCCCAATACACTTGAATAAAAAAGCCCCAAATGACTTCTGTGGGAACCATGTGTGAGAAACACTCCCAATTAATCAGCAGTTCCCTATTTCCAATAACACTTGGATATTCCCATTAGGCAATTTAATAGTCTACTTCATATAAATCATACTGACTCGGTATTAATCTAGAACCGGTGGTTAGCAATATTCAAGACAAAACATTACAGAGCCTCTTTATATAGGAAAATGTAGAAATATCACAATGATCATTTAGACAAATATCTTTAAAAAAATCCCATTTGCTTTATTACATAGGCTGGAAAGAAAATAAAATTATTTCTAATTCTCTTCTTTGCCCTTTATAGGCAGCCTTTAAATGATTCCTTCAGGAGAAACAGAGTAAGGGAGATGAAAGATAACTGTGAGCTGAAAGGCTGAGGAAAAAACCCCAACACTGAATAAAGCACAGCTTTTCCTGGAAGAAAAATCTGGGACCAAAGATACAACATGGTAGCTCTCAAACTGGAGGAAAAAAGCTTTGTGAAATATGACTGAGTGAGAAGCATGTGAGTGCTGCCATAGTTTGGGTTTGAGACTTACTATTTTTGGCCAAATTTCAGAAGGTCCTAACCTCCTGTCTAGAAGAGATGGCTTTTATCCAGCCCAGAATGACAAGGATGAATAATAAGAATTTACCTGAGATTTTAAAGATGAAATGGTGTCTTCAAATTCCTTTTTGGAAGATGCTGGCATCAGTCCTTTGAGTATTTTTTCATATTCTTCTCGTATAGTAATCAACTGTAACAGAACAAAGAGAAATTTATATAGAGATGGCTGCTCTTAGATGCTGGAGAGTAAATTTTTTTGCTTCTTTTGCCCAAATTGGAGGCCAAATAAACACAGACTTGTGCTATCAAAAGGGAGAGGGAAGGAGAGAGAAGAAAGACCAGCGAAGACCTGTAAAGAGGAAAAGAGGTAAAAAAGACAAAGAAAGGCAAAAGAAAACATAAGAATAAAAATATATATGGTGAGGGAAAAAAAATGAGAAAAGAACATGGTCTGAAGAAGTAATAATCATTCTTAAATCCTCCTGATCTGAGCATTTATACAGACACACCTTGCAAACTGGAAGTCAGAAGTTTCCTGTTTGCCTTCGGTGAACCAGGTCAGTGGGGTGGCATTTGTCCCTTGCTCCATTAGACAAGGTGAGTTACTCTTTCCCACGATATATTTTACAAAATTTCTCAACTTCTAGGTGCTGTTGTGGACTTAATTTATTACTATGCTTCATCCTGCAACTATTTTTCATTGCACTTGGTGTCCCCCTCAGCTTCATGGAGATTACAGAACTTTCGATGAGTAGATTTGAGCATCTTATACCCCAAAACGAGGAGGTTTGAATTGGGAGAAATTTTCATTTGCAACTTTATCCAACAGATGCTGAGTAAACAGGAGTTACAGAGCAGAGCCACATGAAGAGAGATCAGGTGGAAGAGTTGTGCTCCTTATCTCTCCAGAGTGGTTGGATTTGATGAGTTTTGACCTGGGATAATTCGGGGAGTGTGGTTCAGGTCAGCCCATCACGTTCCTACTTGGCTGAATCAGGGCTTCACATCTGTACTTAACTGCCAATAGGATTAACTGCTTAATTCAAATTAAGCAAGGACTTTGGTGTTTTTCTGAATTAGCAGTTGAATATGTAAATAAAGCATCAAAGGGCTTCGATATCAGATTAACTCATAAAATATCTTGAAACTTTCAAATGGAATCTTTTTTTTTCCCCATGGGTTACACACCAATGCCATTTGGTGCTGGTTTTTCATTCCCAAATGGCTGAAATCCACCACTGCAACCACAGATCCAACCCTCAGTCCTACACCTGGAGAAGCCACGAGTTCCAAATCCCAGCTCCCCGAGCTCCCACACGTGAGACCCTGAGGCCCAGTTCATCCCAACACCAACCCATGGGAACAGCAGCTCCAGCCAGGATCTGCATTATGCAGTGTGCAATTATCAATACAAAAGGAATAGAACAATCTGATGAAACGTTAGGAAAATTCTCCCTCTGAGTCACCCCGACAGGCAGGAGGAATCGCCAAAACTCCATGCAAATGGGCAATTAGAGGCTTTCCTTGGGAACTGCAAGGAAGTGATGCCACTATGCAAATCTGAAGGGGGGGGGAAAAAAAAAAGAGGTGAGACAGGAAACCTCGTTTGAACTCTGCTTGTGTATAAGCCAGCGATCGAAATTTATGTTTTTGAGAGCTACACCAATAAATTAATGCTACTATTTCTATCAAGGCTTCCAAAGTTATGCGTAAGCGCTCTGCCAGGATAAATATTTTCTGAGCCAACAGTGCATTTGGGTGGGGACCTTGATAGAGCAGAAACATATATTTCAGTTGATTCGACACGTTCCATTTATTCTTGGTGAGACGAGACCAGAAACAGGCAGCCAGAGCAGCAAAATGCTTTTATTTCCTAAATTCTGATTAACAGAGATCTATTTAATAGGTAAGAGGATCTGGATGATCACCTGGCCAATATGTACGTGCAACAGAAGTTTTAATACAGTTCTGTGAGGGAAATAATAATTTTCTAATTGTGCAAGAGTTTTCTTGCAAGCAGGTCACTGGTTTTAACAGTTTAATCTGCAGTTGTCCACTAAATAAGTGCTTTCACAATGCTGGGAACATTTGTTACTAACTTTGCAAAACAGCAGACGATCATTGCCTCCTGACAAAGGTGTTTCCCAGAAAGCCAGGAAGAAATATTGTATTGTGCTTTCAAGTATGGAGATGTCCTACAGGGTCAGCTGAGAAGGGAGAGGGAAAATGAGAAACAAGCCCTGGTAGCTGCAGTTTGGCTTGGGGCTGATCCCTTACCCAGAGACAAGACACACATTTCTTTTTGCAGTGAAACCTGTTCTTTTGGATACAATTCCAATTTGTTTGAGCAGACAAAACAAGCTGCTTTCAGCTCTGCTCCCTGGTAATTGCATCACAATAAGATGAAAATAAGTGCCCAGCTGCTTCCTGCCATGTTATGGTAAACAACCTGCTGGTATTTTTGGCTGAAGTCACTATCAAGGTTTATTGACCCAAGAGATTAAAATAGTGCATGGCAAAAATCTGAACCACTTCGTACAACTAAAAAAATAACATCCAGTGGGCTAATGGATACTCATTTTAATGGCAGAAGGTTTTTATTTTTTAACATTTATTTTTCACCAATGAAAGCTATGTCTGCAGGGATAGGGGTTTTTTTGAGCCTTAAAGGCTTTTTTGTTCTTTTATAGCCTCAAGCTGCCTCCCTAGGATCCACAAATACTGTGTCTCCTCTTGCACTCTTGAGGGATGTTTAAAATTGCAATTCTTCATCCCTCAGGAGGGCTTTAGTCTGCTGGATGAGGATGGGCTCTATTTCATTTACTTGTGTTCGTTTTTCTTCAGTCCTGAGAAAGCTTTTTTTTTGAAAATTCATTTTGGCGAGTTGATTTAATCCACGAACCCCCCAGGAAGGTTTTATAGCTTTTAATATTAAGCTGCCACACTGGTCTTTGTTTATTCAGGTTGGTGGCTAATATATGAGGTTTGGAGTGTGACCATCAATCATCTCTGGTGTCAGCAGGAAGCTGAAATTGCCACACGTAGCTCATGTGTGCTTGGTCACGCGGTAAATTGGTAAAAAAAGAAGAGATAAGTAGTGACACAATTGTATGAAGTGATGCAAAAAGCAGGGGACTTGGAATTTCACAGACTACACTGAAATTGTGTCGGGCACTGAGCATTCTCAAAGAGAGAAAAGTTGGGTTTGATGCCCAGAAGGGAAATATCCAAACCTGAGTGTTCCAAACCAACCAACCCAGTGCTTATCGGCAGAATCACAGAATTGTTTAGGTTGGAAAAAGCCTTTAAGATCAAGTCCAACCATGAACCAGCAGTGCCAAGGTCCCTCAGCACCACATCCACACACCTCTGCAATCCCTCCAGGGATGGAGGCAACCACTTCCTGGGCACTACTGCAAAATCAGCTGCAATTTTACTGCTCCAGGAAGTCTTGTGCTGGCACAGCTCAGTTTTGCAGCCACTCATCTTCTCTACAAACCTCAAGGGATGTTTTGGGGCTGGATTCTGAGCTGATGGGAGCACAGGCACACAGCTCCATCAGTTCCTTGCTGTGCTCCAGCCTCTCTCCTTCCTTTCTGAAAGAACAAGTACATCAGTACTCAAGTACATCCAGGAGAAATGCAGCGGCTCCAAGGTGATGAATTTTAGCCACGTGCTACCAGCAGCCTGCAAAGCACAGGGTGTTCTGTGTCTCTTCCATGCCCTCCACCAGATCTTACTCAGGTTCCCCACACCCAGCTCTTCCCTCCTTACATCCCACAGCTCTGTGGTGCTGAGTTCATCCCTGGTGCAAAATACACATCTCATTAAAAAAAAAAAAAAAAATCCAAAATTAAAAAATCCCAAACAAACACATTCTTCTCCAGACCTTCCAGCTGTAAATGACTTTATCAGAACCAGGGGAGCATAAGGAAACTGCAAAAGAAACTCTGAAGGAAATGAAACGACCACAGAAAGTTGTTCAAGTTCCTTAAAAAAAAAATCTTGTCTTGGAGGGCATGAAGTTAATGTTGTGTTTATGTCAGATAAAAATCAAAAGACAGTTGCCTTAACCAGGGTGTTGTGGCTTTTTTAGTTTCTTAATTTCTGCCCGTTTATAATATTTTTGCAGGATAATGTGTGCCAGGGAATACTAAAATAGTGACCAAAAGGCATAATTAGGATCTTTTAGTTGTTATCAAATTTCCTCCATGTTTCAGGGTGAATAAGATGTTTCTCTTAAATCCCTTCCTATTTAAACAATTGTGTGCTATAATGCTGTTTAAATGATAAAAACTCTTTAAAAAGATTATGGATCTGTTCTGCAACATCTTTGAATGAAGACAGGAAAGATCTGCTGCAATAAATCTGAAGACAGGTTAGGGTTCCAAAAAGGTAAAAATAATCCCTTCAGTCTTAGGGAGATCATTTAAGGTCAGAATAAAGTGTTCTCCTTTTAAATGAGGATAATAATAATAATAATAGTAATAATAATAATAATAATAATAATAATAATAATAATGATGATGATGTTGAAGGAATTTTCTGAAAGCATTTGGACAAATTATTACAATGCCATCCTAATTAAAAAAAACCCTAACCAACAGAAAAAAAAACCCCAAAAAGAACACACCAAAAAATAAAAACCAAAATGCAAACAAAAAACCAAACAAACATGCAAATGATTAATCCCCTTTTGTTTGTGTCCTCCCTAATTGCAGGGACTCCTCCTTTGCTTCTCAGCACTCCTGAAGTGTGAGTGAGCACAGCTCCACTCCCACGCAGCCTCTGTGAGTGCAGATGTGCCCCTTCCTCCCTCAGCTGGCCCAGGGGACGCTGAGCAATGTCCCCAACTCAGGAACCAACCAACCAACCAAAATTGGCAACTTCCTTCCATTTCAGACCCTCCGGTTTCTGCTGTAAGAGAACATTTAACTGGAGCTTGAAATCTTCTGAAATGATTTTTCCTAATGAAGAATCCAACGATGCATCAGTGGTTTCAGTGAAGAGCAAGGTCTGCACATTTGTCTTTCCAGAAAATCACCAAACACGAATATTCGCCACGTCTGAGTCCACATGCTCTGGTTTCAGGCAGAGGGAATTCTGACTCTCACTGTGCAAGGGCTGTTGAAATATGGTTCTCCCAGAGTTAGAGGAACAGCAGGCAACTCGATACAAATGTTCTCGAGTTCTTAAGAAAAGTAATGAACGCCATAAATCCATGGATTTGGCTCAGCTGAAAACAGCGACCAGACGAGATCAGCTGAGCAAGTTATTTTGTCAAGTGAACACCATGTTGTTCTCCACTGAGAAAATCCTGCTGGAGCACCTCCCCTGTCCTGACAGTTCCAATAAAACATAAATTGGTGGCACAGCCATCCCCTTTGTGTGTCTGTCTGTAGCCAGTGAACCATCCCAGCATCCAAGACATTTTGCCTTGTTGTCTTGCTGATCCACAGGGACCTCCAGCCCTGCTGAGCTCCTCACTGGGCACTGATTTTGCTCCTCCAGGTAATTTCTCTTCTTTTCCCAACCTGCATCCAAGTGGCCTTACTGCATTTATGGCACTTCAGTGGCTTGCACTTCCATCTCTCTTTTCTTAACCAAGATCTCTCACCTGGAAAATCCTCTGTTTGCACTTAGGCAATCTGACTCCATATAATTCATAGCTGCAAAAGAAGCTTTTTGAAAAAAACCCACCAGTGGGCTGCATATGGCAAGAGCAGCATTCCTGGGATTAGGCGACTTGGAGAGGAATAAAAGCTTTCACTGTCAACACCACAGAACAACCAGGAATGTTGTGGCTAGAAAATTCACGCTGTTCTCTCAGCGTCCCCCTCTCTAGGGCTCTGCTATTGTTCCAGCTGGGATTTGGAGGATCCTGGACTTATTTTCTTCTTCCAGATGACTCATGGCCGATGCCATCTTTGTTCCCCCAGCACTCTTCCCTCAGCTCCTGCCCCTGCCCTCCCTGTGCTGGCCCGGGAGGTTGGGGTTGCAGCAGGGGGGTCATTTCCTCCACAGGGTGAGGGGGACATGGGGGGAGACCCCACTGACACCCCCTGATCCAGGGGAACCAAACCCAAACCAGCCCAGCTGCTCCCCAGAGCTGCTGGGCCAAAGCCGAGAACACAGAATTACAGAACGCTCTGGGCTGGAAGGGGCCCACAGGGATCACCAGGTCCAACACACGGGGTGAATTTCTGCCTCTGGCCATTCCTAATGTGCTATCAGGATAATTAAGCCTGAAATAAAGCCCCAAGCATCTTTGACACCACTGCTGGAACACGTTTATGTGTTTGAGTTTTACACTGCAGCACGTGCCACCTTCCACAGGATCCCTCCCATCCGCGCTGGCTCAGCAGGGAGAGCTCTCAGTGCCTGATCCGGGGGGTGCCGAGTGCTCCCCAACGCCAGCAGGGCTGACAAAGCTCAGCAGCAGCAGGATCAGGCTCTGGATTTTCACACCAATTGTGTGAACATGCAAATCTCTGTAGATAATCATCAGAAGCTACTTTTACGACCACCATTTCCAAGAACAAAAGTCCAGCCAGTGTCTCAACTGGAAAAGCAGCTGCCAGGCTTGCAGAGCCTCAGGGCTGGGCCAGGATGGGCAGTGCAGAACCACGGCTGTGCTGCCTGGATGGAATTCCCATGGATGGCATTCAGAGCTGATTAAACTGACTACAAAATAGTACCTCAGAATTTACATGAAGGTAAAGATCAGCATAAAGTTGGTCTTCTCCAGTCCTTTTTAGCTCCATCTCCCAGAAAGAGAGACTGGGACAGTTCCTTAACTGAACAGGCATTGCTGGGAGCATGACTGGAGATGAGGTGTTGCTGCTCTGCTCTTGTCATCCACTGGCTCCTCCAGATATTCCAATGTCTTCTTTTTCTTTTAATTCCCTGCATTAAGCATCAGTATCACTGCCCCTTTTAGTTCTACTTTAACAGCCTCTGAAAGAGCAAAGTTCCCTTAATGGATAATATGCAAGCCAACCACAGATGCTCTAAAATGAGGTACTGCCAGCTTGAAAGGAAGATTTCTCTCATTCACTATTATTTAAGACAAAGAGCAAGGAAAGTGACATTTTAAAATATTCTCTAATTCCTGCACGCTGCCATATGCTTCTATTCTCTTTTGCTAACAATTCCCTTTTCCCTTTTAACTATTTGTCCTGTACTTTCTGTTTGCTGTCTTTCTCCAGCTGGCCACCAAGCTCCAATAATGCCTTCTGTTCTATTCAGGAGGTGTGTATTTGTGTATTTTCCAGTTGTGTCTGATTACCAAAGCTAACATTTGATCACTGACTTCCACACATGCACCACCATCCTCGACTCTTTTCCCTTTGACAGTTGCACAGTTGGTGAGAGCCTCCTCTCCTGCAGTTCCTGCCATATGGAGCTCCTGGGAACTTTCAACTCCATTGATTTCCAGCTCCTTTCAAATCCCACCTGCAAAGCTGTTTTTCTGTGCTTCAATCTCAGCTTCTATCTCCTCCTGCTAATCTGAAACCTCATGCTATACAGAATAATTTACTATATTCGTTATAATTCTCTTTCCTTTCATAGCTGGCCATTAAAGAAAATGATACACAAATATAAAATGCGTCAAATGCAAAATTATGATTTATCCTAACAATCTCAGTCTTAATTAAAAAGTGAAGGGTGCTGTTGTATCAAAGTGATTAATGAATATATCAATGGATTTGAGCATAAGGTAGACACCTACTAAGGTAAAAAGTGGTGGAATTGGGCTCCAAATAATGTCTGTGGTCATTTATGGTACCTGAAGTCCACAACGCCCCATCCCTGGAAGTGTTCAAGGCTGGACTGGGCTTGGAGCAACCTGGCCTAAGGAAAGTGTCCCTGCCCAGGGCAGAGGCTGGAACTGGACAGTCTTTAAGGTCCCTTCCAAGCCAAACAAAATTCTATGAAGTCAACACTGCCATACACCTGCAGGGCAGCTATATCCATGGAAGGTCCCTCACGGAGCTAAAACCAGGATCAGAGTGATTCCTGCCCATCAGCCTCTCCTGGGAAGGCTGAAAAGACTCCCAGAACCCCCTCCAGAACTGGATGCTGTGGTCTGTGTGTGCCAAGCAGCCCGAGCCGTGCTCCCACTCCCACTGGTTCTTTACTGATTCTCTGTGGCTCTCCAACATCTTCTTTTCAATAAAAATACTTTAAATTTGAAATTTTCTCACCACAAGTAGTTAGAAAAGAAATCCTCTATCATGCAGATGTGGAACCATCAGATTTTCAGCCTGTGGGGAGCTATGTCCCTCTGCCTGTTGGTCTCCTGCATTTTCCATGAGGTTTTATGGGAGGAAAAGAGCTGAAGCACACAGGTCTCTCCTGACCCCAGTGCTGGGGGTGTCAGCACAGCAGTGGTTGCAGGAGGTGACAGAAGGTTCCTCCTCACAAAACCACTCTTCAAATCCATCCATCCGTGCTGGTCACAGGCAGAAACTGCAGGAATTTATTTAATTCAATATTTGGTGGTCAGGTTCCTGAAAGTCACAGTGGAAATTTCTTTCAGGTTCTCACTCTTTTCCCCGTGGCTCCAGAGGCTGCTGAGCCCCAGCAAGGGCTGCTCTCGGTGAATCACTGCTGAGGTTTAGGACCATCCACATCCAGGCTGAGCTTCCCACTTCTGTGGGAGCTGAAATGGGTCTCTGGGGGAGAAATTCTGGAAGCGTTTCAGTGATGTGGGTTGAAGCAAGAGGAGCTAACAGCAGAATTTCATCACCCCCTCCAGGCGAGCTGACTGGCTGGATCTCAGTTTCCAAAGTGTCCCTGGGTGACACAAAGGCTCCCTGCACCCTGCTCACCCACAGCTGGCCACAAAGCCAACCTGGACTGTTAAATAACCTAACCTAGAGCTTATTTGCCTGATTCTGGGTGACTGTACCATGTTCTGAGAAAGGCAACACTTGGAGAAAGTCTGGGAATTTGAGGCAGGGACCCCAGGCTGTTATCTGATGGCATTTAGAACTCTCCGATACCTTTAAAAATCACAGAATCATGGAATGGTTGGTGTTGGAAGGGACCTTAAAGATCCTCTCGCTCCAATCCTGCTGGCATGGGCAGGGACAACTTTGACTAGGTAATTTCTAAGAAGAAATATGGCTGAAAAGCCCTAAACTAAAGGGCTAATATTACTCAAGTGTTCCAGCCATTATTTAAGAACTACTTGGGACTCATACCGTGGACATCAATGCCTATTGCTCATCGGTGTCTCACTGATTCCTTGCTCCCAGCTCCACAAATCCACTGGCAGCAGCACTATTCCCAGCAAGGAGAAGGTGTGGCAAACCTTAGAAGTTTCTCCGTGCTACACAGCAACTGGAATTTCAGAAGGATGCATCACAGCATTCAACTGAGAACAAATATATTTAGTTGGCATGGAAACAGTAAGTTGGGCTGAATGTGGTAAATATCCAGCAGTCATAAAAAAACTGAGCAAGTCAGGATAATAAACATTAGAAATAAAAACTGGCTGAATGCTTTTGAATCATGGCTCTTTTACAATTATCACTCCTGTTTCCATTTGAACATGAGTGAAATCCACTTAAACTAAGCTGTTCCATTTTATGCCAAGTACTTTTACAACATCCTCATTCAGATAACTCCTTTCTCCTTTTTTTAATAATCTGTTTGAGGAAAAAGAAATTAAAGGGCTGAAAACCACCATTGCTATTCTCCTTCATTTCCTCAGCAATATTAATGAATTGAACATAACTGATTTTCTGTCTCAGAATCTCTCTCCTTTAAAACTCTATTTATGACTTGACTTGGAGGTATCCCTATGGTTTGAGTATCTATAGGGTTGCTACTTCAGTTGTTTGCAAACATGAGAAACTTTGCCCCCTCTATTATCCCAAATTTTATATCATACTCAAATCCAAACTTATGGCTAGAAATATTAGAACATGGAATGAAAAGAACAGGATTTTTTTCTGAGAAAATTCTTGTGTATAATTCCCAAACGACAGATTCTTGGAGCTTTTTAGTAAACTGAGTTGGGGTGATTACCCTTCAAAAAAGAATTTGAAATGAAATGAATCCTAAAGAAATCTAGGTAGTACAGAAAAAAAGGATCACTACCATGAACTTTTATACAGGCAACAATTCAGCAAAACTGGTTGCACATGCCTGAATTCCTGGATTCATTAAGCTCTCAGAGATGTGTGTCATTTTTAATTACACATTCACAGGATGTGGAGTCTCCTGTATGAACAATGGGGATTTTTGAACTATGACTGACAAATGCACAAAGCCACAGGACTTAAGAAATAATGTTTAGTAGGAAATCTTGTCTCCCATTAGTTCCAGGCACACATCAGAGACAACCAAGGGATACAGTCACTCCAAGAGTACACGATACAGGAACACAATGGGATCACTGGGCAGGAAGCTCATCCCAGAGTTATGTAGGACTGAGATATAAGAAACTTCAGTGCTGCTTTGCAAGGAAATGGTTTGGACACACCCAAATTTGCCAGAAACCTTTCCAGACCGCTTTAACAGTCTTCTGACCATATATATGTAACAACAACAATATATAAAAAACTATATATTACAGTTTTTACATTTACTGCCAGTTACCATTTTCCATGAATTCAATTATTTATGTTTCAGGAAGCTGGACATCTAATTTTTGAAGGGAACATCCAACATTTTGACCTGAAGAAAGATAATACAGCCACGAGACTCCACGCTCAAAGTGCAGCATTACTGAACACTGGAAAACCAGGACAGAGACAGGACAACCTTTATGGAAAAGATAAAATTATTTAGGCCAGCACTTTTGAGCAATGTAATTGGAACCCATGATCCAGAGACCGTTGCCATATGGCACCACTGGTGAGACAACACAGACACAAAGTGATTGCACCAACCCACACTGTAAGATGGGAGAGGAAAAGTAAACAGCAGTAAACACGAGTTCATCCAAGAACACAAAGTATGGGAATGGAAAAGCTCCATGAAAACAACAGCTCCTCTCCAACTGCAGCACCACGTTCACCTCCAGAGGAGCTCAGGGCTTGCTGACAGCCCCATGTCTTTTCCCCCCTTTATTTATAGGATAGTTTGTCTCTCTGGATAATTATCATAATGAAAGGTTAAGCCTGTGTGATCACCAGAGGGTCACTGAGACAAAGAGTTAAACTTTGTGGCCCTGTCAGTCACTCTTAAAGGCTGAAGAGTTACAAGGACACTGCACTGGAAAAATGGCCAACATGGAGCACTAAGATACCACCCAACAAGCCATAACGAGAAACAGCTTTTTAGTTTTAATTAAAAGCACAACAAAATGTTTTTTCATGTCTCATTCATTTGTTTGTTGTTGTTATAGAATCAAAACACAAGATTTTTCCTTTTAATGAAAAACAGAAGCTCTTTAACCCTCTCTCCTCCTTACTTATAGACATGTAAAAGCTTGGAAAAGTGGCTTTTGTAATGGTGCCAGCACAAATCTCCATGTTTTATGCAATTCTGATTCACACAGTATTTGGTAAAAGCAGAAAGCAAGTTACTGCCCTGAATATTTCAAGTCCCTGATCGGCTGATGAGTTGTTAACTACTGTTAACACTTGATGAACATGTTTACAGGTAGCCTGGCCAAACCCAGTAACTGGAACCATGTCAGAGCTGTCACTTCTGCATTTCTCTTCTGGAGAGATAAGCAGAACTAATGAATTAACTGGTCACAGAGGAGACAAATAACAGCTTCCAAAATGTTTGTCTGCAAAGTAGACTGAAGCCACCTTATCCAAACCATCTACAGTGGCTCCAGCTGCTTCAGGAAGTCCCAATGGGGAAAGGCAGAGACAAGACCATTGAGGAACTTGGATACGAGCTCTACCAAATCTGCCAACACAACCCTGCAGGAAAAGCTCCAAGATGGACAGCACTGTGTAATTTAAATAACATTCCTGTTCCATGATACTGGGGAACAGGATGTTACCATCTGAACTTGTTCTTCATTAATTCAGTCTGGACAGGAGGGTTCTGTAGGTTGGTTTGGAGCAGATGCTCAGGGAGGAGGAAACCTTGAAGGCAGAAAGGAGGGCCCACCCTGTGAATCTGCATGTGCAGCCTTCTACCTCTGTATTTCATGAGTCACTTTTTGTTTCTTCTTCTGGATCCTTCTCAAAATGGGTCGCTAAAAAAAAAAGGCAAAATGGCAGTGGCAGAGACTAAAGAAAAACATAAAAAAAAGAAGAAATTTGGAAGAGGACATCCCTCACAGTGTGCACCCAGTGCTGCTCCATGGGAGGGACAACCATGCATTAAAAAGCTGATTTTCCTCCTTCTTCTCCAGGAGATTCTGAAGCCAAAATGCAATGCTTGTAGGCCAGGTCACTACAGCAAATTCCTCCAGTGCTGCAGGCACTGCAGCTAAGGATGAGCCTGGCCCAGCATCTGGATCTGGGAGGCAGAGGGGTGGCAGAAGGGAACAGCTCATCACTGACACTCCAGAGAGGAAATACATCAATTAAATACCAAGGGTGACAGAGGATTCCCATGTGCCAGTAGGGTGACAAAAACTGAGGAAAAAATATTTGAAATTAGTGATTATTAATTTTCTATACCCACCCCAACTGATTATTCCTGCAGGTATAGAGTTAGAAATGCTCTGTGTAGAATATAAGCTGTAGATACTGTTTACTCAGCACCAAATAAAGTTCTCAAATGCTTCAAAACCTGATTTGTATTAGAAATACATAAATTCCTATCTGATTCAGGCATTCATCACCTGCATATTCTCCTGCATGTTTCAATTTAATCTGGTTTGAATGCAGATCATTGACTTTCTGTTCCAATACTGCCTGTAAACAACACACTCTATTTTGCTCAAAGCACACTAAATAATCTCTGACTTCACTGGAAGTGTCCAGAAAAAATTTAGCACTATTCATCATCTGAAACTGTTTACAGACATGTTTGGACAATGAATGCAGCAGATCAGGACTAAAGATTATTTTTAGCTGTTATTGTCCAATTATAATTCTCTTCATACAAACCATTAAAGAACAGGTTCGAATAGTCCCAGAAACCTCTATTAAAACACAACAGTCAGTTGAAAACACTCAGTTCAAAATAAATGCATCATTTAACAGCCAGAATAGCTGAAATACCAACTTGCAACAGAGAGCAGCAGATAAGTATTTGCCTGAAGGGTTCAGACAGTTTAATTCTCTTTCATTACCAACAAAACAGAAAAGAAAGCTAGCTGAGAATTTTGCAGGGAAATATGTGCTTTTGCTTTGAAGGAAAGGATTCTTCTTAACCATTGCACCTCCTTGCTCAAGGCAGGGGGACAGCACTCAGTACCTGCTCCTGGGCCTTGAGCTCGTTGCGCTGGAGCCTCCTCTGAGCATCATAAACCTGCCCACGGTAATCCTCCACCTCGTCCTGCAAGGCCTGGAACGACAGCAAGGGGTGCAAAACACACGTGAGAAACTTGGGATGGCAGCAAAACTTCCAGGTCACATCTTCCAGTGAGCTGGGGAAGGAAGTGGAGCAGGGTGAGTCCAGCTGAAGCTGGTGCTAAGATGTGACAGAGGCAGTTTGGCCACGCAAAGAAGTTGCTTTGCACAGCTGGGACCATTGACTGAACAGGAGTAGTTACATCGTAAAAGTTCTATCTCATTACAAGCTACTCATCCTAAAAATATATTATTTTTATATCTTATTATAGAATATTCATCCTAAAAATGTAATAAATACCTTCAGAGATTGGAAGGCAAATGGAAATATTGCAACATTTGCATTTGCAAATGTCCCAGGTTTTTGTTGTCGTCCTATCTGTACAACCTGAGCTTCCTAGGAGCAATTTTGCAGTGTACCAACAGTTCTTTCTCTAAGCCAGAATAATCCTCTCTCTGGAAAACAATGTCTGGAATTTGGAGTGGAAATGTATTCCATATTACTGAAATGGGATGCTGGCCGAGATGAGGGGCTCCCCTCCTGCCCTGTAGTCAAATCTGGCATGTGATCTACAAATGAAGTATAAATGGCAATAAATAAAGGCAATATTATGGTCGTGTCACTTTACCACAACTACCCAATCTTTATTTAGTTCAGAAGTAATCGCTCCTAAACCAAGCTCATAAAATGCATCGACAAATTTATTTTGTCATGATTGTTCTCCTTATATATTTATTTTTATTCCAGCAGTCACTCAGAGCCTTGATCTTTTTGTTACATGCTTAACAAAGGAACAGCGTGCCCCAAGGAACTGATAGTCTGTGTTACTTCTAACAGATACACACCAAACAAACAATACAAAGTTTCAAAGATTTTTTTTTTTTTTGAAAGTTTCCTACTCATTGTTGGATGTTTGAATACATGCTTAACATTTACTTACACATTTACTAAAAGCTTAGTGATGTTGTCAGCTTGAATAAAGGCATTGTTAACTGCAAGTGCTGACTCCAAGCAAAGTGCACAATGTGGATGGGGGATTGACACCAGCACAGAGGCGGCTGCGGCTGCAGAAAGGGAATATTTTCAGTTATTTTTTGTATGGCAGGAAATGGGGGCATTGATACCCATCAGTGAAAAGCAGCACAGGGCCAGACCTGGGAAGGGGCTCGTGCTGCAAAAGGCACTGAAGGAGCCTCCAGTGCTGCTCTTAAACAAGCTGAGCTGCACAGAGACTTCTGCAGAGCACCCTGCAATCACAGAATCACTGAGGCTGGAAAAAACCTCCCAGATCATCGAGTCCAGCCTTTGACCAACCCTACAGTAGTCACTAAACCACACCGAGAAATGCCACGGTCACTTGTTTTTTAACACTTCAGGGATGGTGACTCCACCACTTCCCTGGGCAGTTCCAGTTCCTGACCACTCTTTCAGTGAAGAAATTTTTCCTTAATATCCAACCTCAACCTCCCTGGGTGCCCCTGCCTCTCCCTTGAGAGGAGAGACCAACAACCCCACAGAGTGAGGGAGCTTGGCAGTTCCTGCCATATGGTTAATGTTTGCTTCCAGCAGCCAGGGTACCTGTGCACAACTCAGGATCATTAAAAGTCCTCCTGGTGCAAGGATTTAACAGAAAAAATGCCTTGCTCTTTTCCACAGCGCCGAAATGCTGCACTCTCCAATAATTTACAGGATAAAATTGCTATTGAGATAAGATAAGAGGACTCCTTATGATAGATCTTGCACGCTGTTTTGAAGTGATGCCAGGCATTAACTTTAAAGTCTTATAGCTGCAAGACTGTTACATGTTCTGATGCCAAAAACTGTAACCAGACCCAAGCATGAACTTCAAATCTGCCCAGGGACTTTTATGCTATCACAGCTTCTGAGAAATGTTGAAATCCAGGCTTTGAATACATAACCCATCTTCAGTACACAACAAGTCTTGCAGTACCAGGAATTTGCATTAATATAATGAAATATATGTGGGAATTACGTGTGAGTTTCAGGCTTTTTGTTTTCTTTTTGTACATCTGTCTCGTGAGCTAAAACACAAACAAGCATAAAAGCCAAAAAGAGCAATGCAGAAATGCAGTAAGGAGCAGGGTTGTTCCATGTATCAGGAAGATCAGCAAAAACCCAATTAAGTTGACAAAAATCCTGCCATAACCCCAAAGTGTCCATTCACAACCAGCCCAGGATGACTCTCAGGAACATTCCTGGAGTACATTTTGGATAAACTACAAAGTATGACCCATCCTCTCCTGCTCTTTCAGGATCAGCTTTTTCAGCCCAAATGGTGAAAAATAAGGAGAGAGGAAACCTCACCACACAGCAGTCGTCCTTCCCCTGTGCTCAAGAGCAAGTTTGACCCTTTCACAGGACTTTGAAGCAGGCCAAGAGATAGAATTTAAATGTACAAATACATGTGAGGGCATATACATGTGTTTATGTCAGAGAGCAGATTTGTATCACCCCCATCTGCAGGTCCTGAGTACAAAGCTGGATCTCAAACTGTTCCTGCCAAAGCCACAGTCCCACGGTGGCAAAGAGAACCAGGGCCCTGCTCCTTCCTTCATTCACTTCTCCATTTTCACTTCTCTTATTTACACCAAACTTCTTCTGCAGAGGATAAAACGAGAGGTTCCTTTAAATCTGAGGGTTTGCACTGCATCTGAAAGTCATTTAATTTGGGAAATTCAGATAACACAGCCTTTGTTAGGTTCACCTACTCTAGACAGTGTTTGCCAGCACAGAGCACACATGTTTTATTTCATTAGGAGAGCAGAAAATGTCTTAAATTTAAATTTAGAAATAAGGTATTTTTACTATAGCATGTAAGTACAGCAAACTAACTCTTCCAGTTATCCACTCACCATTTGTCCAAACCAGAATTTACTGTGTGAACTCACAGGCTTTTCCAATCACATCATAACTGGCTGTTGGCAGCTTTTGTATTGGGATGGCAAAAAAACAACTCAGCTAACTCCTTGGATCAATCACAAATACCTTTAACTGGACCCTTTTTGGACTATAACTGTGCTACATAAATTCCATGAGTAATTAATGTTCATTTGAGTATTCCAGCTATTTTATCAGTGCAATGGCAAAAAAAGTAAAACCAGAAGTTCAGCATTTGATCAAAGCCGTGCCAAAATGAAAAAGTAACATCAAAATTCATGGTTGCTGGAGATGCCTGCATGTGATTAACTTTGAAAATGGCAATTAGAAGTAAGCAAGTTTGTTGCCCATGATTTTAATTTTCTAGGAGGGACCATGACAGATGTCATGAATAATGCACCTTTTTGAAGATCACACTGAAAATTCTCTCTGTAGTCAAAAAGCCTCACATGCAGTGGCCAGAGCCTGAATGCTGATGGCAATTCCTGAAGCTACCAGAACCCTCAAATCTTTCTCTGAATCAGACAGGGAAGTTTTTGCCATGTAGAATACTCTTAAAAACAGCAGAGGACTTACCCCAGGTACACCTCAGAACATCTCTTTTGTAAAATTAAACGATGTTTTGTTTTGTTTAGAAATGCAGTTTTTATTCTATGGCTTCAAAGTGTCACATTTTGCCCAAAGGGCAGCAGAGCTTATGATTAATAACTGCTGACATGAGGAAAAAAGGATTAAAAATAAAAATCCAGGCCAATTTTGAGGCATCAGAGGCTTTTTTTACCCCTGAACAGAAAACAAAACTTAACTTATTTAGTTAAATTTTTCCAGGTTGGGAATGGATCCCCATCCCTCAGCTGTGCTAAGCTGACTTGCATCACTCTTATAAAGACAGTACTATTTTTTTTTCAGTTAAACGGGCTTTCAAATGCCATGTAAACATGTTTGCTATTGAATGTCTACACCATACCTGACCTTGGAAGTGCTTTGTGTTGGCCAGAGAACAAAGAAATCAAATGTTTTGCTTTCCAGCCCAGATATCCTACACTTTGAAAAGCTCTTAAAAATGTAAATGAGATAATAAGCTCCACTGCAACAATGTGGGTGAATTACAGCTGGAGAAAGGGAAAACTCATTTGATTTATTTCTAAAAATGAAAAGGATCCTAAAATAAAATCATATTGTTTGGGTCTCACACAGCACCGAGAGGCACGGGAAGGATGGAAGGGAAAAGGAACGGCTCTGAGAAGGCACCTCTGGAATATTCCGGAAAGATTTTGGGACCTGGAGTGGAGTTTGTGGATGAATCCATCCCAGTCACTGATCCAGAGCCGCTGGACACTGATGTGGAAGGAGAAAGGAAGCTCTGAGCAGCACTTCTGGGTAGGAACCTTTAATTCACCCTGTTACCCCACTGTGGATGGGTTATCTCCAGCAGAACGTTCTGGAGTTCATTCCAGACCCAAGGGAGCAGCACACGTGGGGCTGGTGCCTGGGGAGCTGGGCCTGTGCAGCTCCAGGAAAGCTGGGATGATGCCTGGGATCAGAGGAATTCCATGGGATATCTGAGGGGCAGGCTGAGGCTGGGAAAAAAGGTGTTTTCTTAAAAAAAACCAAAAAAACAACTTGTAAAGCATAGAGTTTTGAAAAGGAGCCCTAAAGAGACAAAAAGGTGCAGTGCCAGCATTCCAAAATCCCTTGTCAAGGCAGGAATGAATTTTTGGTGATAGTTACAGGGTTTACTCTAAGCCAATGAAAAGCTGGTAAGAGAAAGAGTTCAAAGAATCCCAGGAACAAGTACGGAACGGGAGTGTAGAAAAGATTTGCTCTTTAATATATGAAAACTGATTTGATTATCCTTTAACTACAGGATATTTTTAAAAAGTGTTGGATTCCCTGAAAGTTCAGTTCTGAAGAATTACATGAACAGAAACAATTACAATTCTTAATTTCTGTGTATTGATTAAGACTGTGAAGAAGCTATTTACAAAGCTGTGATGTTTTGCTTCTTTAACCTGAAATAATTTCCTATTTTTTTGTATGTTCCTGAGAGCAGACAAGGCTTGATTCCTGATCCCATCATATCAATGGGAAGTCATGGATCACAACCATTTATCTCTCTGGTCTGAGGGTTGAATAAATAAATGGCGCTACCAAGAAAAGGAAAATTTTCTAAAAAACATGAAACACCAATGTATTTTCATTTTGAAACAGAAAGTGACAGCAGAAAAGTTGCTGCTCATCCTGATCAGATTATGCAAGATAATGTCAGAGTCTTTTTTAAATAGAAATATGTAATTTTTATTAACAACTCTGCACTCATGGATATACATCTGTATCAAGAAAAGCCCTTGATATTTATGACCAGTGCAGAGTAAAGCTACCACTAAAGGTAGTGAGAGTTAGCACTTTTCATCTTCAAAGAATTTTTTAAATGTTACCAAATTAATATAATTAGTTAATGAAAGATGCAGTAATAAAAGCCACCCTAATTACCTACTGTAGTCTTAATTATCTCCTTGCTAATGCCCACAGAAGAAGGCTTCCACTTTACATCCTCAAAACATGTGCCAACAATAATTGTGAATACAGGCCTCGCTTTAAGTGCCTTCTAAATTCAAATTACATCCATTGATGTGTTTTCTCTCCCTGTTCATGAGAAGAAAATCTCTGGAACTTTAAAAAAAACCAAAACCCCATGTGAATGTTAATAAAAATTAAAGCGAATTTTCTTCCAGAAATACACATGGAGATGCTTTAAAATTTTGTCATTAAAACATTTAATTTTCAAAATTTTTATCTCTCCATGAAGGCAGAATTACAGGCTGTCTGGGCAAAAACTTCTTTACATTAAGGGGCCTCACAATTTAGAGTCAAATATGACTCTAGCCAAAGGAAGCAGCCAAGAATCCCATCCAGATTTTTTAAAAAATCATTAATTTTGCTAAAATATTTCATGGAGATAAATAGATTTATCTGGTTTTATTACTACTATAAATAAATTGGGCAAACATATCTGTGAAGACCACTGATGTAATGCCATGAGTCAGAGCAAGCCACGGGTGTTTTAAAAAGTGAAATAGTGATGCTCGAGCCAAATTGTTGGGGCACCCTCAACTTTTTGGGTTTTCACTGAGCTCTTGCCCATGACACTGCAAACAAAAACCTCTGTACTTGGGAGTTCTCTCTCGTTTTTGGTGCAAAGCAAAGGAAATCTTCTGGTTTTAACCTAATACATATGTTTGCTGTTCACATATGGCAAAATTCCTTTCTGGTGGGAACTTTTTTGCTGTTGTTGCAACACATTATATATCCAAAAAGTCTCCTTTGATGTTGAACTATTGCTCCACGACTCATTATGCTACTGATTCAATATGAAAGGCAAAATTTCTGTGGTTTCTGTTAAAACAATGGCTTTGTTTTTGCAAACAAAGCTTTCCACAACCTATATACAGGGGTCAACATTACTGCAAGCGAAAAGAAAATCTATTATTTTACACCAAAAATAGTCACAGGGTTTAATAACGCGAATTATTTCTCTATCCTATAGGTACATTACAACTGCTATTATGACTGTACAGAAAATTTATGCTTTATTGCTCCTCAGGAACAGAAATTAAAATGCCTTAAGCAATATTTGACATCTCTCTTTCCTATTTTACTTTCACTGACATCCCAGCCTGTTACCAGCAGTCCAACTCCAGGATCTGGTGAAGTGGGGAACAGCTGTGGATGGGTGGGGGAAAGGGGAAGACCTGCAAAGGCTGCTCTTCACAGTCTCCTATGCAGTGACAGCAAATCTGTGAATCTTCATGCCTAATATTTAATTTTAACCACTAAACACTATTTCATGAAGAGTGAACATGAATTACAACACAGAATGAAAATGCAAATTGGTAATACCTTTGTAAATGTGTCCCTTCAAGAGCTGGTTGCCCATTTTCTGGTGCCATTATGGAAAAAAAAAAAAAAAAAAGGTTTCCTTGGTCAGGAATCAGATAAAAGGCATAATTTCCAAAGGCAGAGAATTCAGCATGAATAATATGAGCTCCTATATACACCGTGGCACATTGGGAAGTTTGGCTCACTTTGCTGACATTTTAAAATGGGAATGGAGATCTTGCAAAAGTCTCCAAGCTGGGGGCTTTGCCCATCCCCACCAGCCAAGGAGCTCCCTGTTGCACCAGGCTGTGGCTTCAGAGGTTTGCCTGTGGGAGATGCCCTTGGGAAATCTAACAAATCCTTCCTTTGAGGGACTGAAGGAAGGAAGGGAGAAGAAGAAAAAAAAGAAAGAAAGAAAGAAAGAAAGAAAGAAAGAAAGAAAGAAAGAAAGAAAGAAAGAAAGAAAGAAAGAAAGAAAGAAAGAAAGAAAGAGAAAGAAAAGAAAGAAAGAAAGAAAGAGAGAGACAGAAAGAGAAAAAGAGAAAGAAAGAAAGAAAAAGAAAGAAGAAAAGGAATAATTTGACTCTAGGAACACAGAATGAAGTCTCTCCAGCAGTAGGGAAAAAAATTTAAAGTAGGTCATTTAGCATAAAAGAAAAATATATTTTGCAGTGTGGCAGGCTCTAAAATAAGCTATTTTCAATTTTGACAATTTATAGGCAAGAGACTGACTGGCAGTACATTATAAACTTGGGATCATCAGCATTAGCTCCTGAGCAGTCCCATAACACTTCTACATCAGACTTCATCTGGATTGGTGTCTTTTGGAGATCACCTGAGCACTGTTAGGATTGTTCATATGCCTATTTTTTCCTGCTTTGCTCCCGGAAGATATTGATGTGTTTTTAGCATTTTCTGTACACACCTAGTTGAGCTGACTGAAGTTTTAGGATCATTTTTCTGCAAAGGGTTTTGCCCTATTAGGAAGGAATCCTCCCCTGGGAGGGTGGGCAGGCCCTGGCACAGGCTGCCCAGAGCAGCTGTGGCTGCCCCTGGATCCCTGGCAGTGCCCAAGGCCAGGCTGGATGGGGTTTGGAGCAGCCTGGGGCAGTGGGAGGGGTCCCTGCCCATGGCAGGGGGTCAGATGAGATTGGCTTTAAGGTCTCTTCCAACCCAAATAATTTCAAGACTCCATGATTCTCAGTTACATCCCTAAAACACCTTGATGGCACCAGCCGGGCTATTCGTAGACATAAAATAAGGCAAGGGCTTAAGCATTTTGCTGAGTCAGGGCTTCACTGCAGGACATTATAAACTCAATTCTTTTGAAAGGCAAAGGATGCCATAAGGTCCTGCAGAGATAACAGTTCAAAGAAAACAGCAGCATAAATCGTAAAGTCGGGCATTTTTTTCAGGGGGAGCCAAGGAGGGAATTGTTTTTACTTTGTTTTAGTGGCTCAGGTGACAGGAGGGAAAGGCAGGCAAGGTTCAAAGGCTGTAATAAACTGGCTTTCATCTGCTTTTCTCAACGGGCCACAAAACCCAACAAGCAGTTGCCATGTCCAAGCACTGCTTTGCCTATGACCAGGGTGCTTTGGGGCTGCTGTGATGAAGTCAATCAAAAGCCTGCCAGCTGGAAGATTTACTGTAGTATTTACCTGGAGTATTTTGTAGTTTGCTTTGACACTGCTTCCCCTTTTTTCCAGCCTGCACAAGCGTCATGGTCAAGAGCAGAGCAGAGGCTGCCGAAAGGAGAAAAGCCCTGAACTGTTTTCTCCTTGCACTCACAGAGCTTTAGGCAGAAACACCAACGGTGCACATTTACCAGATAAAATGAATCTTTTAAACCCAAAGATACCATGACATCTTAAGCACACACTTATGAAGGAAAAGTTCAGAACTCCATTTTAAACCACTTATGAGAGGATTTACCAAGATTCTGCCTAATGTTCAGCTGACGCTTTGTCAAAAACATTTATCACGAAGCTTTTGAAGTTTCCTAGCTCCCCCCAAGTTATTAAAACTTGAACTGCAGAGTTCGTTATCAGCCTCAGAGCACACACAAAATACATCAGGTATTTCTGCAGTCAACCTTTCAGTCTGATTTTGAGACTATTATACAAAATACAACATTCCCAATCAGGTTAATGTCTGACAGATAATGCTGAGCGGGCGGAACTGCTGCGCCTGATTGATCCGCAAGACAATTTTCATTTCCTAATTTGCTTTTTATTAAACACTTTGCAATCAAAGGGAACAGTGAGGAGTCTGCCATTCTCTTGAGCAGGTTTCCTGTGAAGACCTGATGTCAGCTTCAGCATTTTCAGGCAACTTTTTGAATTTTTGATGCTTTGTCACAAGAACGTCTAAAATGCCGCGTCAATGCCGTGCTAGTGAAAAACTGCCATTGTGAATCAAATTAACCAGCAAAACATCTGGTTCTGCTGCTTGCTGTACTCTCAACAACAGTTCTGCAAAAACAAACACCAGGGGTTCAGGCAGAATTTCCTGCAATGACTTGGAGAACGCCTGAGCCGTGATAAAGCAGATTTCTCAATCACTCTGAACGAGACAGTGATAAAGCAGATTTATCGATCACTCTGAACGAGGCAATCTTCCCGCTGCCAAGGGCTTCATTCCCGACCAAGTTTATCACCAAACTGCCACTTTAAGTGGGTGTTCGGATACTTCACACCTGGAGCCAGCCCAGAGGCTCCAGCAGACCCCTGGTGCTCTACAAATGTCTCTTTAAAATGCATTGCTCCTCACGGATACATGAAGACTTGGAAGTATAAACATTTCTAACAGGCCTTATAAAGCCTCTTATTTAGTTATACTCTTTTAAACAGGAATATGAAAGGCTCAGATATTTCTAATCAATAGGCTGATCTGATTCCCAGTAAGAATGAAAGAAAAGCTATTTATTTTGTGCAATCAAGTGCTCAGTATTGCTGCAATTCCCCCATTATATAAAATAACACACATTTTCTTGCACACAGGCACACACAAAGCAATCTAATAATGTCTTTTTACCTTTCAAAGTAACCTTAATCAACAAAATTAACTCACAAGGCAAACCACTGCTTTTTGAACTGAACAAGAGCGAGCTTGACTCAACACATGTGAGATGTGAGAGGCAGGAAAGTAATATGTGCTAAAATTATGTCTGGAAGCCAAAAATGGGGTGATTCTTGACAGGGGAGGATGCACACTTGGAAACTTGGAAATTCTTTTATTCAAAGTCTTTTATGACCTCCAACCCAATTACATTTGCAACAAGACATGACAATGCAGTTGCTCTTATTTAAAAGTATGTGTGAAAACGGAGCATTTTTGAAGCCTGGTTCTTTTTTACTTTTTAATCATGTTGAGATGAAGCTCATTTACTTAAAAAGAAAAAATGAAACAGAACGTCCTCTGCAGCTGGTCAAACAGATTACAAAACTCTAATCTCAGTAGCCTGAGGAAAACCAAAACTGTTTTTCAAGTATCTATTTTATAGAGCATTAGCTTTATACTTTCTAAAAGAGGCATTAACATAACTGATCAGAACAACCCAGAACGTTCCTGATCTAGTTAATCATATGACGTTATAACAGAGATTCTTGCTGTCATAATGCCAATGTTTCTAAACATTTCTAAAATCCTTAAGTTCCTTTTTTATTTTTTTTTCCAAATTAGACATGGGTAAGATCTATTTCAGTTTCTTCAGAAGATTTTCCTTCCATTTTAGAGCTCTACAAAACTAGTGCAGAATATTTTAGATAGACAGACACATACACACATAGCAAGGAACAATGTCAGGCTCCATGACCTATTTCAATATTTCTGATAGCTTTTTATACAAAACATTTTACTCTAATTCATGCATAACTCATTTCTGGGACTCCTCACCACCTTACTTCTTTAACTCTGCTGTATTCTTTACAGCTGAACTGGAATCATCAATAAAAAATCAGAATTTGACTAGTTTAAATTTATTTGGTTTATTTCCCTTAAAAGCAATTATTTAAACATTCAAGCCAATGCTGCACCTTTTGGTGCTGATAGTTTCTCCAGTACAGGTAAGAATAAGGTGTAATTTATACACAGGCAAGCTGGGAAGAGGATAAAAAGGGAAAAACCTCTCCAAAGGTATGGCTGTGCCTCAGATAAAGCCTCAGTGGGGTGTCAAGAGCTCTTATCACAGTTGTGACAAAGCAGATTGATTTCCATTGAGTGCTTTTGGGGTTTGCTTGTTTGTTTGTTTGTGGGAGTTTTTTGTTAAGTCTGTTTCAACCCAATTTTGAGCTGAAAGACTCTGCTGTTCCAGTGTGAAGATCTTTCTGCTGTGGCAGAAAAGCCCTACATGAGAATGCACAGGCAGCAGAGGACCTCAGTCCCACAGGGCACAAGTTCTGTGGAGTTACTCGTGCCTTTAACAAGTATTCCCAAGATATCCCCCTGCTTCTGCTTCCCAGGAACACCCACAGGGTCCTGACAAGGCAGCTGAAATACCCCCAAAAAGCACACAAAGTTGGGGGTTTTTTTAATATATGTAAATAGTTCCAAATATTCCTACACGGATGACATTTTTAAAATGCAAAAGAATTAAAAATAACAGATCAGGTTCTGGAGCACCATGAGTTTCTCATTTGTGCAGCTACACGTTAACGTCTCTCATCCAACCTGTACAGCTACATCATGCATCCCAAAACGTTCCCCTTCTCACAACTGAGACAAAAAGTGCATCAAAAACATTCCATGGCACAGTGTGAAAGATCTAAGAATTGCTGTAAAGTTGCATAAACCTCAATCTAGTTCAGGATCCGATAAGGAAGCACAAATGAGCTTGGCCTGTGCTGAGATGGAAAAGGGACATTGGCTCTTAACTCCCACCATGAAAGCTGAGTTAGAAATACAAATGAGTGGTCAGCAACACCAAACTTGATCTGCAAATTCACATTTCCATACAGTGGTTATGAACAGACACAAACATTGAGTAGAAGGGATGTGTTATTCTGGCAGCAGGAAGAAAACAACACATCAGGTAGGAGACCCTCCTGGGAGTTGAGAGCACAGCTGTGGTCAAAGGTGTTTCCAGGCGGACAATTAAAACACACTGATAATATCCAGATTGTTAAACAGTCTTCAGTAATTGCTGTTCTACCTCATTCAATTACAAGTGCAAAACTGGAAAGGACATGAATGATATTGACAGTAGAAACAAAAAAAAGATAAATTCAAATACAGCACATGTAGCTGTTTTCTCGAGCCAGAAAGAGTCAATGCACATCTTGGATTTCTCCTTCCAGCTGCCTGCAGAGTCCTGCCTTGGTCCAGTGGTGCAGGTGTTCCTGCAGGTACCTACCATTTGTCAGCCTGAATTTTTATTTATACAGTTCCATTCTGCCCCTGCCAGGCTTCTCAGTAAGCAAACAAACTCACTTTTCATGTTCAGTGTTCTTGTTTGTACTTTTACCCTTTCTTACGTAACAAACCTGGCAGAGAGCAAAGCAGGGAGAGCCCGGGGCTCCTGCTGTGGGTGCAGGGGGTTGGACACTCCTCGTGGGCATCATCCCTCCCTGAGTGAGCACATCCTCTTCCTGGGAATCCTTCAGGTGGGATCCTGGTGTGGAAGGGTGGCTGCAGGGTGGCAAGGGAGTCACGCTGGCAACAGCAACTTGAAAAAGCCAAGCTGGACCATGGTACCACAGGTGGGAGCTCATGGCAGTCCCTGGGCACTCAGGTGGAAAATGGAAAGGAAAACATTACAGCACTTCAGGGTTTCACATCTTTTCAACAATTTTAGTAGAGAGAGATAGCACAACCTTGTATTGAAATGAAAATGTTGTGCCCCTGAGACAGCGACTCTGAGGAGCCTGGATGGACTCAGTGATCTCAGAGTTTTTTCCAACCTTAATGATTCTGTGAGTCTGGACCAGCACCCCTGCCCACTTGGCAAGTGCACAAATGATGTGTTTTCCTAAACCACAGGATATCTGCATGAAGTTTTAGTGCTGCCATGTCCTAAGTAATTATTTCCCTAGAAAAGGGACTGGTTTGTTTTCCCCTGATCTGGTTCCAGAAGAACTTGCATCCACTCCTTTTTGTATCACAAATGATCTGATCTGTTTTCAGGACATGATGAGTGATGCTCTCCTTCCTGCCCACACCAGGCTTTATTCTTTTGGGATGATGTGAACTGCGAGACAGCAAACCCCAGGGCAAAACTGAGCTGGGACTTCCTGGCAAATCTCAAGAGGGAAGTGAACAGGGCATTGCATGTTTTGTCTTCTAAGGCCAACATGGCCTGGTTTGAAATCCATGATCTCATGTCATTTTGGGCCAGGAAAATGGCATATCCAGGGCATGGGTTTCCAGCATAAAATACAAGTGAGGTGATCTGATGTGACTCTATTCACCTGCCAACAGCCCTGGCAGAAAAATAAACAGGTTCTGGGGATGAGCTGCTGCTGGAGGCAAAGTAGGAACCATTAGAAGAGCTGCCCTGACCTGTGAGGAACTGGTGTTTTTGCTTTGAACTTCAGCAAATCTTAATGAATTCTTCATAATTTGCAATCTGGTGTTTTCACTGAGGATTTATTTCCCTGGAGGTGCCAAACGCAGGATACAAATTCAACACTGGAAATACAAATTTTGGGTCTCACAGTTGGTTGTCCAGGCTGGTGAAGGCAGTTCCAACACTAGTGCAGGTCACTCTTGGTGTTGTATCAGGAATTAGATTTGTATGTGAAGGTGCATCAGTGCTGAAGAATTTGGTTTCATAATTACTAAAACATGTTGATTTAATTGAAGTTATTGACTTCAGTGCGGTGAAGGCTTAAACTAAAAATCAGCAGAGACAGTTTTAGTAACAGAAGAAGTCAGAGTGGTTGTGTCCTCCTCCTTGCTCAGAGGAGTAAGGTTTTGGTTGTGCTTGACTCATCCCTGCTTTATTGCTCTTCCATTCCTCTGTTATCTGGCAGTTTTGGAGGGGCTGCTGCCAAGAAGTTCATTTAAAGGCCCCAGTTTTATCCTGTCAGCAACACTTATTTCAGTTTCCTGAGAATAAATTTCACAGACAGACCCCCGAAGAAGAAAATAGGTGAACTCTCTTTGCCCCATAAATCAATCAGGCTTCCCGAAGAGGCCAAAGGTACAAAACTACACATACCTGCACAGAAACACTTCAGAAGAAGCTTCAGCCTTGAGGCTCACAGCCTCCATCAGCCTTAAGTCTTCAGTCTTCCTCATGCATGTTTTCAAGGGTCAACAAATCAAATATTTACTGTCTCAGATCCTGTTCGTCAGCGAATCAAGACGTGGTGGCAAGAATCAGCAACAATGAACTGCTCCCAGGAAAGGCATCCCACTCTCCAATGCAGGATGGGGTACGGCGTGAAATGCATAGCCACATGCAACAGGCTCAAAGAATAAAGTATATTTTCAATAAAACTAATCTAGTTTTCCATCTTATTATACATACATGTGCTGGATGAAAACACAGAGGCAAGTTCCTTGGGCTGCAAGGCAACAAGGTATACAAACAGAAAATATTCACCGTACAAATTTTAGTGGGAAAAGAAGCAGAGAATGACACACAGAATAGAACTTTTTCCTGTTTCTGAACTCCAGTGCTATTTTGGCTGCCAAGAGTACACAAAATTTCCACTGAAAGGCAAGTCAAACCGATTTCCCTGAGGATGGAGGCATCCGAAAACTCGCTGAGGTTATTCCATTAGTGCCTACGCATTCTCTAAGCGGATGAGCAGCTTCGCTTTGAATTCATGTCAAACCACAAGGACTGGCTGATAATAACACTCAATTAAAATGATCTCGTCCCTCTAGAAAAAACTGTCTAACAGCCCCACCTCATCTTTTCCAACTGGGCACAATGGGGCGATTGATGCTGCGAGGAAACGGGATAGGTTTGTACCCAGGAGCCGACGGGTCAGGTTTGGTGACAGTGTTTGTAGGTTTAACCTCTTACCCAAATCTCTGAGATGAAAAAGCCACTTCTGCTGAGCACACTTTCTCTGTGAGAAAGTCAGAGCTAGAGCTGGCAAACACCGAGCTGAGCTAATTAGACAGGTGTTTTGAAAAACCCCAAACTTTACATTCATATTTGGACCTTTTGATCTTATACCTGGTGCTGTTTCACACCACTTGGAGCTCCAGAGAAAGGCAGGAGCTGCTCCCCTGCTCAGCTCTGGGGGTGAGTTTGCCATCTGATCTCCTGAATACACAGATAAAAGTCACCGCAGACTTCTTTCCCTTTTCAAGTGCAGCACTGTAACTTGGAAAGTTCTTTTATTCTCAACTCCACTGACGCAAGCCAGTGGCAGGAATATGGCAGCTTTGGCTGCTTTCCTTTTGTAGCTCTTTGTAAGTAATCTTTTAATGCTAAGAAAACAATAGGTATTTTCATTTTGGATGGAAAAAACACTCCAGTTAAAGAAAATTAAGGCAATGCCTTTCAAAAAGTCTAAAAGTGCTACTGACCGCTTGATTCTTCTGCTGCCCTGCCTTTAAATATTGGTAAATAGTTACCATGCACAGGTATCAGATTCTCCATTTCTCTTATTACACTTAAGAAAAGCCCAACTATTATGAAAATTGTTAAGTTTAACAAAGATATTTCTATTTCCCTGTGATCTGCCATTCAGAAGTGTCAGCCAGTCGTTTTTTAAAAAACACTCTTGATATTTGATCTTCTGGAGTTTCAGTTACACATAAAGCTGGAGAGCCAGCAGAAAATTCTAAGTGGAATCTGAAGATTTCTAAAGTCAACACTCATTTTGGCAGGAGCATTTTAATGCATAAAGCTGAAATCCTCAGTGACTCTCTCCTGCTGATATCCCTGGAGCAGCCAGCGCCACGATTAGCACAAAACCAAAAGCAACCCTATAGCAGAACACACAGCTCTGCGAAAAAAGGATGTGGACACAAATGCTGGAAGTGCTGTAGGCACAACGGGATCAGCCAGGGCAACCTGGTGCTGCTCCAGCTCACCCCTGGGATGAACCACACTGTAAAAGAGATATCTCAGGGAAGAGATAACAAAGCAGCTCCGCATCCCCAAATCCTGCTTGCCAAACCCGCAACTCTCCTTGCTGTGCCAGGCTTTAAAAGCCTTCACTGCAGAGTTATGAATGTCTGTGGCCTGCGGACGGCTTGCTTTGAAGGTGTCGCTTTGCCCGGCACCCTTTTGTTGGTGCAATCCGTGGTTCACACAGATCCTCTTCCCACCTCCACGGCTGGAGAAGCCCTGCAGTCAAGGCTGTTCCAGGAGCAGGGAAGGAGGCTGCGTTCCAGGAACTCACTGGAACTGGAACAAAGCACAGCCCTTGGAAAGCCTACACAGCCCTGTGCACAGACTGTTTTACAGATGCCCCATCTTTGGAGAGCATTAGACACTTGTTTTTATCTTTATCTTTTTTTTTTTTTTCCCCCTCTCCCAGTCATGTCCCAGACTTCGGAGCACAGGCTCTTCCTCCTGGGCATTCTGCCTCCTCACTCCTGGGTATCTCCCCAGCTCTGTCTTTTTTAAGCACCACTTTCTCCTCCACATAAAAGTCCTTCTGCTCTTTGGAGAGAAAAACGTCTTTGAAATGCAGCAGTAAACTCTGAGCATCACAGCAGCCTTAAAAAAGCTGATTTCCATTTTCTTATAACATAGTTCTAACCACTGTCTGCCCTTCTTTACAAACTGTAGGCTTATATCAATATTACTTAACACTTACTAATAAGAGTGTTTTGTCTGCACCTTTTTAATTACCCAGGACCCATCTCAGTGTTATTCCTATCTTGTCAATTAAAAGCAGTGAATTTTATGTCTGGTTTTGAATTTTTCCCCCATTTTTCCAGTGCAAAATTAGTGTAGTCCACATTACTAAAAGCAAGGTAGTTTCGCTATATATAACTTTATATTCTACTATGCATTTATAGAATCTTTAACTCCATAATTTGGAGACAGGTGGCATCCCCTCTGGGGCTAATAAGGAATAAAAAGGACTTCATGCAGCAAAGTGCCTTCTGGAGGGAAAATAGAACACTGAGGACAACAATGATAATGTAGGAAAAAGTAAAAATACCAACTTTTAAACCTGTCAGATAAATCTGGACTGCAGTTCAGAGGAAAAGGCAGGCACTAGCTCTAGTCTTTTATAAAACTTGTAAGTCTGATTTTGCTGTTGGCCATGGTAAGTTCTTCAATGTGTTGAGACATGAAAAGTCAAGAAAAATACCAGAGTGCAAGGCTTGCTGCAGGAAAGAAAAAAAAGATGACTCAATTCTTTGTCTCACAAAGCATGTCAAAGATATTATAAAGTACTTACAGATGCTCAGCCACTTGGCTGGCCAAACATCTGAAACCCTGTAATTTTGAAGAGAAGGTACTATGCTTCAGACAATGAAATAATTTCTGTGGCAGCAGAAAAAGACAGATGGTTTTGAAAGGAAGAGTTTTTTAAAATCAGAATTTCAGTTGTGATCAATAACTATCTAAGCTTAACATGAAAGTCAGCCTATTTTAATTATCATTTATAATGAATGTGTTAATACAGGCTTTTAAAGACAACCAGGTAATGGAATCATGAGACAGAGCAGAAGCAAAAGTTGAAAACCTCAGGGCTAAACCCTCATTTCTCTAACAGACAGAATTCAGGTGAAACTACTATTTACATCAACAAAAACTATGAAAAACAGGTGCCTCAGAGTTTGGACCCCAGGAAACAGAGAAAGCAAAGCCATCAAAGACTTGCAGATTTAATTTCCCTATCGTTTTGGAAGACATGACCTCCTCTACTGATCAAACAGAATATAGGAAGTTATGAGCAAGAAAAAGGCATTTGCCTGGTAAATTTTAAGGTCTGCTTTCCAATGCTAAAGCACCAGTGCTGGTGCCTTGTAATTCTCTGCTAATAAAAGACACTGCAGAGTTATGAGTGTTATTACAGGCTAAAGTCAGTGACAAAGAAATAAAGATCCATGAAAAAGCACTCCATGTATTTAACACCGAGATGGTCCCTTACAAGTCTTTCTTTCACCATGCCAAATGGTTTATCATGGTAATGTTCAGGCACAAAGGCAATTAGAAGGATTTGGAGTCCCTCTGGAGAGCTCTGTGACACTCGCAGCTCCGAGGCTCTGCTGTGACTGACAGCGTTTGGCCACAGAACCACCACCAGCAGTGGGGCATGTTCTGACCAGATGTCTTACAAGACATGAGCCAGTGCCAACAGTGAAATGCTGACCTCCTTTTTTACAAGCACTGCTGGCTGAAAAAAAAAACCCCAAAAAATTCCCTTCATCCAAGTTAAAATAGAAAATGCAACAAAATGTTTTAAAAGTCTTATCGATAATGTGGGTCTGCTGATAACAGTTTATTCTGAGCTAGTAGTTGAGGTTGTAGGAGTTAATTCTGCCACCTCAGGGTATCCTGGGGAATAAAGCAAGTCCAGACTCCCTTAACAAAAATCCCTTGACAGAATATATGTCTTTACTCTAAGTTTTAGATTTTCATTTATAGTTTACACTAAGCTTTCAGGGTTTTTCCCCTAATTAATGTCCTCTGTGCCATCACTTACAGCAGGTCACAGCCTTCTGAACCACCAGTCACTACAGCCTTAATTTCCACCTTTGCCACAAACTTTGGGTGAGGTCAAAGCTCTGCCCAAAGCTCTGCCCTCCTCTCTCCCACTTTTAAAACAGGACCAAAAATGCTCCTTCTCCAGATCAGGGCAGCTCAGGCTGGGTGCTCTCTGATGCCTCTCCTCCCTTAATAAGCACTAATTAAGGACATTTAAACCACTTAGATTTACCTTTGCTTGGGCCTTTAAAACCAATAAATTAGAATTATTTACTTCTTACCAACTCCAACCCTTGCTCTTGCAGAGTGCAATGCTGGTGTTCCAAAAGGTGTTTTGAGGGCAAAAAACTAAACAGCTCTGCAGGGCTGCAGTCACTTAGTTAATGTTCCCAGCAACCTAATGTGCTTTTCCTTTTAATAAAGAATATTATTTGCAGTTACAAGTGGAATTTGCTAATAAACATGGCTTTAATGAAATAGAACTACAAGCAAAATTAGCTTGTACATAAAATTTTTAAAAACAGGCTTTTTTGATAGAGAAAATTGGTATTTTTAATAGTTCCATGGAGGAATTTCGCTGTGTTGCTAAAACCTTCAGTACTTAGCAGAAAAAATCATCCTTTGGCTCCAAGATATAGCAGCATTTAACAAACATAGGATGTCAGGAATACTCAATGCTCACAAAGGCCCAGACAATTTAAACTCAGAAGTTTTCCCACTTGTTCTGCTATGGCTATAAAACACTTCGACTTTTTTTTCTCCTCTCAACATTTTTAAACATAACAAAGAAAGACAACGGTTTCAAAATTTTTCACATGAAGGGGAACATTATTATGGGCCATTCTTTCCTAGAAATCTTTTAAGTCTTATTTATTAACAGAATTAATCTGATCATAAACTGGCTGACATACAAAGTGTTGAAATATGTCATCTTCCAACCATGCTTTGCTAATGAAATTTTGGTGTTAATTCAGGAATTTAACAGCATCCTAGAATCTGTAACAGATTCAGATTCAGAACAACAATTGTGGTCAATCTGGCAAAAAAAGTATCATTTTCCCCCTTTTCTGTTGTGGCTTTGTCACTGTATGCTCTCCATCATCCATTTCTTTCCAGAATCTACTTTTTGATGTGGAGTCCCCACTTGGCCATCAACTTCAGCATTAAAATGCTCTGAACATGTTTTGCAGTTCCAGTCCCAGGAAATGTTTTGTTCTTTCAATCCCAGAATCCAAAAGGATTTAATAAAAAACTAAACAACTAAACCTAAACAACCAAGGCTGGGATTTCATAAATAACCTCAAGGTATCTTCATGATGCCACCAACTTCTTGTTCTGCGCAGTCCAGAAACCAAAAGCAGCAGAGAAGTTTGGTAAATGCTCTGACCATTGGAATTATCAAGTTCCAGGCTGCTGAGGGTAGATCACTACAGGGATGCAAGAAACATAATTTAAAAAAAATAAGTTTACCCCCCACTTCAGTGCCCAGGGAAGCTCCTGCACAGACATTCCCACGAGTTCAGTGCCGAGCCCCTTAATGGAGGGTTCCTGCTGCAATCCCAGTCTGAAGCATCACAAAAGGGTACCAGACATGGCAGCTCAGGCAGATTTTCCAAACCACAGAGTCACAGAATCACTGGGTTGGAAGAGACTTTTAAGATCATCAAATCCAACCCATGCCCTAATACCTCAAGTAAACCATGGCACTGAGTGCCACATCCAATCTTTTTTTAAACCCTTCCAGGGATGGTGATTCCACCAGCTCCCCAGGCAGACAATTCCAGTACTTTGTCTCTCTTTCAGTGAAAATCTTTTTCCTAACATCCAACCTAAATTTCCCTTGGGCAGCTTAAGGCTGTGTCCTCTCCTTCTGTCAGCTGCTGCCTGGAAAAACAGACCAACCCCTACCTGGCTACAACCACCTTTTAGGAACCCTGTAGAGGATCCTTGGAGTGAGAGGTTCCTACCACCTTGTAACCACTGTTGGAACAAAGTGTGGCCCCTTATCTGATGACACTCTTAGGGGGACCCAAAACCTCGGAATTATATGATTGAGTAAAAATAGACATTTAGAATAGAGACTCAACAAGGTAGAGGCCTTGCCAAGCCTCTAAAAAAGGGAAATGATGCCTTAAGTTTTAAGTTTTTTCTGTTCTGCTTTAGTGTGTAACTCTCAGCTTCATATTAAGTTCTAAGCTCTCCTCCCAGGGCAGTCAGACACAACAATTCTCTCCAGCCCAAGATTCAGGGACAATCCTTCCCAACCTCAGCCCCAAAAGCATCAACAATGTAAAAAGAGGAGGGCAAGCAAGGAGGATGGAACTTCATCGTTGGAAGTGATTAATTGGGCAGTTCAGCCCAAGATGCAAACGGAGCAGAACTTCTCCAAGTGTGAAACCCCGTGCCCAGGCCCCTTTTCTGTGCCCATCCCGAGGCCCATCCTGGCAGGGCTGCAGCCGGGCTCTGGCATTGCCAGGCTGTGCCCTTGGAAGGCCTTGCCATAAATCCATAAATCCCTGCTTTATTCCTCTCCTTCTGCCCGCCCTCTGCTCCAGCTCGCACTGACCAGGCACCACCCAAAGCAAGGACATCTCCGTGGCACTGAGGGTGAGCTGGGTTTTTGGGGTCACACCTCCGCTGCCTCGGGCTGTGCCACAAGACATTGCTGCTCCGTGGCACCCAGAGCGGGCACCCCACGAGCCACAGGAGGGGAATGTGATGAGCCAAAGGTTTCTCCTGATTTCAGGAGTGATGGCAAGTCTGACCTGCCCTAAGGCCAGACCAGCCATGGCCTAACAGTGCCAAGGCCTTCAAGCATTTGTCTCAAACTGACCCAAACTGAGGCCATTTGAAGCCAAAAAGTGTTGTTCAGATTGGGTTTTTTGGTTGTCAAAAGAAGCAAAATGTCCTTGAAAGTTTCATTTACTCTTTCTGACTAATATTTGAGCTACTACTTTAAAAAATATTGAGTTGAAGGAGATGGATGCAACCGTGCAATAATAACAAATCAGAAATCTTTTACTAGCAAAGAGAGTCAGGAATTTGAATTAACATCAAAATCATGTATTATGGCATCCACATCTGGATATCACTTCACTGCCTAAATCCAAAACTTCTCTGAGAGCCAGTTGGTTTCTGTAAAAATGTATCTCTCCCTTTGAAAGGAAATAATAATTGGAAGGTCTTACAGGAAGCCACCCAATACCAATAGAGGAAATTGCAATCTGTTCCTCAATGTTAGTTTAAATCAATGTTATATTTAGCAAAGGCTCTTTTTTAATGATAGTATTTTCAATAGCTTTTGCTACATTGAGTCTCCTCAAAGGCTTACATTATATTAAAAATTGCTTTGTTTGTAGAATGCTTCTTTAATCATCCTCAAGGTCTTCAGCTTACCCTAGGTTAGATGTTGTTCTCCATCTCCAGGACATCCAGGATTCCATTTTCACCAAAACTCATCTTTTTTTTTGCCCCAGGCTAATAAAAAGCAAAGTATTTCTGCATATGCTTGCCTAGAAATATGTGTGGTTCTTAAAAATACAAAGTGATCAAATATTAAAACCACCTTTTTCTGTTTCCAGAAGTGTACACAGCATTTTAGCTTCCGAGGAATTTTCTGCTTGGGTATCTGGATTTCAGTAAATTTCCATTAAATCAGTGGTTTCAAGGGAAATTTTTTTTTTAAAAAGTACAGTATTAATGATACTAAACAAAATTCAAGAACTCCAAGGAAAACAGCTCCTCCAATTTCTTCTCCAAGTTGACAAAATCTTTCAAAGCTCCCAGCACTAGTGCTAAAAACTCTCTGGGACACTGCTCAGAAATCCTGTGCAGAATTTCCCTGTGTTTTTTATGGATTTCATTACATTGTGAGGTAATAACATCAAAATTCATTTTATAATAGATTTGCAGAAGGGTTTCACACCACCTATAATCATTAGTGTTCAAAAACTGGTGTTGCCAACACCTGAATTATTCCATTGAATGTAACTTAAGTGAATCCAGAAATTCAACAGTAGAGTTTGCACCAGAAGAAAAAAGCTGCTAAAGAGTCTAAACCACGTTTTTCCAACATGTAACTCAAGAAGGTACCATTATAACTTGAATTACAGTGTACTTCTGACTCTGTGGAAGATGATTCCACTGTCACAGGGTTTCTGCAGATCTGGGTGGCCACTGGAAAAGTGAACTACAAACAGTCCATGTTCCCAAGTGGTAAAAATTCACCTGTACCTGAAAACAATGCCATTTACCTGTGTTCTATCTGCAGAGCCTGGTGATAAAATCACCGACCCGCGGTGATTCTGTCTGGATAACAGATTAGAGCCAACATTTTTATAGTCACACCTCTCATAGAATGATCAGAAAGAAAATTCTGTCCCTCAAAAACCACAGAAATAAAGGCAACACATTTTCCTGAAGAAAAAATAATGATCATTAAAGAATGGATGAAAGAAAGGACAAAGCACACTCTGCAGATGATGAGACAGTAATGACAAGCAAATGTAAATCATTCCAATATAGAGGACAGCATTAACTTCATGATAATCCAACGGATTAAAAACTTCCATGGTATATTTTAGGCACAAAAAATTAGGTAAACTGTAGGAGTTAATTTTTTCATTAGTTTTTACATTTAATAATGTGATTCTTTGGTATGAGTAAATGTCTTTACAAAGGAAAAAAATTGAATTTCCTTCCATACAACTTCCCATGAGGTGTTTTTGTTGTCAAACAGAGCAGATTACATTAGTTTTAGTATTTTTCCATTGCTCTTTACTACTTTGAGGAGAAAAAATGTGTAATTTTGTTCATTTCCACATGTGGGATTCTCTGCAGCCACTTTCAGTCAAGGTGTCAAAGCAGCAGGAATCGAATCTGGCTATTCAGTCTCTTAAAAAATGCCAAAGAATGCAATTCTGATGCAAAATATGTATAAATCTAACAAACAAAAATACAGATAGCAAATACTTCATTTCATTCACATTCAGCACAGACTTTGTTTATATTTTTCAATGGAAGCTAAGGACAAACTTTCCTTCAACGCAGCCTTAAACATGGAAGTTGGGAAGGTTTGTGAAAACCAGGCTGCAGCCCAGGCCATGCTGCTGCCTCACTCTCCTATTTTTCACCTTCCCTCTCTTTCAAGCCCTGAAAGCACAGCATAAAGGTGCTGAAAATACACTAAACCATCAGGGCCAGTACAAAAAGAAAGAGAACAGGAAAGACTCGAGCGTTTGACTGACATGGATGGATTAGATTTGCCAAATCCAGGCGTTTTATGCAGGCACAGGATCAGCTACAGGAAAGGGAGCCTGAGTCATCAGCTCCATCAAAGCCAAGGTCTGGGGATGTCTGGGTGAGTGCTGTGTGAACAGGAACCATCCCTGCATTCAGAACTTTTAATTACCCTCACCCAGGCAGCAGCATCAGCGACAGAAATCCCCAGATTACCTTGATTGCTCTGTCATTATCTGTCATCAGCTGCTGCTTCTCCTCTTCCAACTTCTGTGCAACTTCCTGGAGCCGCTGCTCTGCCGCAAGCTGCTGCTGGCTTCTCTCCTCTGTCAGGAAGGAAATGGTTGTCTTCAGTTCAGCTATCTCCTGAAAAGAAAGCAGCATGTTAAAGCTCCCCTCAATAAAAGACATGTATTTTGCATGGTTTTTTTATAGAAACATGGCATTGGCAAGCTCTGCAGTGCGAGCTGGATGTTTGAAATCAGCACACTGCACACTAGCAGGGCATGGAATTCCATGCAGAGAAAAGGAATAGAGCGAGGCTGTAAATGACAAGAATCACTGAACACAAAATATTTGGAAGTGTTTTCCACTGTGACATTCCAAAATATTTACTCATGAGAACAAAACACATCTTGATCTTCAAACTGGAGCCTGTTCCCCATCTTGCCCCGCTCTGAAAGCGGGAGTGTGAGTTTACATTGGGATGGTGCTGCTCCCTTTCCAGGGGGATATTTTACAGCTTGATACTGATGAGAAGAAAAACACCCACTTTCACACACTGGACTGAAATTTAAACCTGACAGTGAAATTTCTGAGCTGCTGAAAGGAGCAGATTTTGCTGAGCAATACAGTGGGGACCTGACTCCACATCCAGGACCTTCATCTAGACCTTTTAGGTGATTCACTCGTGATTTGTTGAATTGTATTTGTTTTACCTTTTTCATCACTGGGGAAAGTCATAACTAACCCTGATCCTTTAGGCATATTTACAGAATTTTATACTGACATGTCATCACCCACCAAAGCACTTAAACATGTGGGAGAGTCACTGACTTTAATGTATATATTCAAGCTTAAGGTTAAGCTGCTGTAGCAGCATATTATAGTCCAATTCTAAAAGCACTTTAGCACACAGGCAGCTCAGGGAGAGACTAATAGCTTAGGCTGCCAGGCCTCCTCACTGGCAGAGAAACATTTAACTCTATTAATTACATGGCCATTTAAGAAAAAAAAATTTTAAAAACTCTAATAATAGGCCAGGACTAGTGTAAGAAGAGTTGTGCTACAAATGAAGGTACTAAAATCAGTGAGAAAGGGGAAAAGGCCTGATTAAAGCCCTGTAGTAAATTTATTTCTCTTTACCTACCTGAAAAGCCCAGGAAGTAACACAGATATGTGTAAAACGTACCCTTGTATTTCTGTATTGCTCTTCAAAAAACCCAAATATCTATTTCAAAAGATAATACCCATCAGAAGGAAGGTTTTTTGAGACCAATATGCCAAAGTTTAGAGACTATCTGGATAGGGTGCAACTCTTCAGCCAGAATTAAGCAGCGGCTCTGGGTTTGCAATTTAGGTCATTGTTTAAAAGACAGACGATTTGCAGAAATGTGGTTTTCCCAGGTATGTAATGTGCAGGAGAAAGCAGAGGAAAACAACGGATCATATAAATTATTAAGATAACAACTTGGAGCCATAAAAACCTACAGCACATTGTGTATGTCCCATTTTGTCACTTTAAAAGCAAAGAAAGTAACAAACTCCTCAATATAACACAAACCTGAGATTTAAAGCTTTTACTGGGTTGAGACTCTGGTCTAGCACGGGAGTTCTGAAATGCATGCAAGGAAATTTCAGCAGGAATTGATGAAGAAAGATCTGCTTTGTGCAGTACTTTTCAGAGCAAAAATTTCTATTTACTTTGTATGAACTTCAGAAGAAATTTCTTGAAATATCTTCTCTGTGTGGGTGTTAAAAGTGAATGTTCCAAGAGGCCGCAGAGAGTAAGACTGGACAGATGTTGTCAGCAGCACGACCACAAGAAAAGCTGCAATCGACCAATTATTAACAGTGAGCTACAAAAAAACCCTAAACCCAACCATGTCCAAGTAACTTGGGGGATTTGATTTAAACCCACACAAGTAAGGAAATTCAGACATCAGGGTGAAACTGTTTTATTGAGCCAAACAGCCCTGACAGATGATGGATGTGTTGTGTCTGCCCCAGAAAGTGCTGAGGAACTGGGTCCAGCTCTCCCCAGTAAAATGTCCCAGCTACAGCAAAGCCACCTTAATACAAAACATGTCCCTAAATCTTAAAACTATTCTGCAGGCCAATAAATGCCAGTCTGACAAAATTTATTGTGACATTTATGTTAAAGAGTTCTTATCTTGCCCTACACTACCTACGTGTTCCTGCTGCAACAATTAAAGCAATTTCCCTCATCCCTTGCTTAAAAATTCAGAAATGCTTCAAATATTCCAACTGTCTTTAACAAATGGACCAAGAACCATTTTTGTAGTGGCATTGGATTGTGTCTGGCATGGAGAGGCTGCCTTGATTCCATTCACATCTGGATGACAATGACAAAAGGTAAAAGAGAGGTAGCAATGGAAAGGATCTCTTCCTTCAGGTCTGACACGGATTAAATGTTACTTTTAGAGCTTTAACCATTTCCTGCTTTTCAGGTTCAGAGGGAAAGATTAAAAAATAAGAAGTTTCATTGTTGTTGTCTTTTTCTTTCAAAAATGCTCTCAAAAATTACTAAATTACTAATTTAAAATTACGGGAAAGGTATTTAGGAAAGAGACCATTCTCTCTGATTTACCACAGAATCATGGAATTGGTGAGGGTGGAATGGACCAGTTTAAAGACGTATCACCCAGAGCTGGTTGTTCAGGATCAGCCCAGTCAGGTTTTAAGTATCTCCAAGGATAGAGACTCTACAACCTTTCTGTATGCAAATAAATGTGTAAAAATACACATTAGATTTTAGAAACAAAATATAAGACATATTCTGATAATGATTCTGATAAATGCAGTGTGAAAAAGTGACAGCCAATAAACGTCAGCAAAACAACTGAAGTCACAATTTTGGATAAGTGTTACAGAGAATAAAACTCAAAGGAGCTGAAAAGCTGAAATCAAGAGTTTTAAATATTTTGAAGAGTTGCTAAAACAGTAAAGTTTGCAGTTTCTTGTCATTGTCTCACGGATCATTTCTGTCTAGTTTAGAGGCTGCTAAACCCTTCTTTGTAGTGTTTTTATTGATTTTAAAAGACTATTATTGGAGTACTGGCTGTAAACACGCTTCGCAATGCAAGGCAGACATTCTGCTGTGGCTGGGAGCAATGAGGAGAATGACACCTCCACACAAAACCTCGCGGCAATTTTCTTCTTATTAAAAGCTTAACTTCTGGTTGCATCTCCATCATTTTTCACACTTCAGTACTACCTGTCAGTCAAACTGAAAGCTGAAGTGTGTAAAAATCATCCAGTCTCACCATTTTTAAGTATGTATGTAAATTCAACACTCATTTTCCTCTTCTGAGTCCTCTGAAGAACAAAAACTCAAGTCAAAACCAGTCTGCCTCCAGGACACTGACATTCCTCAAGGTGTTGTTCTGGGCAGAAATGCAGAACTGGTGGATCAATGATAAAGATGAAGAAACCTTGGGTGACACCGCCTTTAACATGAAATGCAAGTCCTGGCTGTGCAGCTGCTCCTGGTTCTATGGGATGTGCTGGCTGATGGAGCACCTCACCTTCCTTCCCACTGGCTGAAGGAGGACTCGGTCCTCTTGGGTCCTCAGGAGATGAAAAAGATGAAATTCAGAACTTAACCCACCTGTATTTTCCAGCCAGCTTAAAGCTCCGTGGTTTTGTAGTTAAAATCTGCGAGAAGACACTGGATGTTTGATTTGGTAACGGGTTAGGACTTCTCTTGGTTGTCAACACCAGAAGTAACTCCACTTTCCATCAAGTTCCCAAGTGGAACGGGTTCACCTGAGCTCCATCTCCTGGCCACCTACCTGTGAGGACTTGGCCAGTTTCCGGCTGAACTCCTCCTCCGCCCGCTTCAGCCGGCCGTTGGCCTGGAACACACACCAAAAACAGCCCTGTTAGCTCGGGCACAGGACGTGCACAGACTCTGCCACTGGGCCCCGGGCTTGGCACCTCCTCCACGTGCCCGTCACCGAGCGCCGGCCCTGCGCCAGCCCCAACGCCCTTTGGTGGCAGCCAAAAAACCGCCAGGGCTGGGCTTTGATCTCGGGCCAACTATTCATCACTTAAAAGAGGGGAGAAGTTGTACCTCCGCTGCCAATTATTAGAAAAACATAAAGAGTTCTGCGGATTAAAAAAAGGAAAAAAAAAAAGAAGGAGAGAATGAGTGTGTGGGGCAGGGGGAGGGAGGGGGCAGGGGAAAGGAGGCAACACACACAAATGAGTTTATCAGGGTGAATTTGTTTCTGACCAGAGGGGGAAAAATGAGGAGAAAGTCCCAGGCAATGTGACATGGGGGACACAGCTTCCCCTCTTAGTTCTGTGTCTGCAATTCTCCTTTGTCCCGTTGTTCATCCCTTCCTAGGGAAAGGTGGGGAATACACTGAAAATCCACCCAAGATGCAGGAGAATCAGCTTGGACATACAGCTCTTTCCTTATCCCAGCATGTTTTTTTCACAACTCAAAGCTAAAGAATGAACCAACCTGACAACAAGGCTGATTGGTCATATCAGATTCGAACACACAAATATTTCTGTAACCCCAGGAAAAACAGCTCTTAAGGTTTTTTTTCTTCAAATAATTTAATTTCAGAAATAATTTGATAATAATGATACTAATAAAAAAATAAATGGAATTTCATTTCAGGAGAGAAACCTGATTTGTATTTTTCTTGCAGAAAGCAGCCCAGTCCAGCCCCACCACGCTGTCCTCAGGTGAACTGCTCGGCGCTCTCGTCTTCTTGGCTCTCAAACTTGAGGACAGGTGTCTAAGACAAATATTTTCTTAGGGGGGACAGAATACCACACAGCTGAGTTCTGAAGCAAATTTAAGCTGATTAAGTTTTCAAAATCTATCTGACCTTCTGCTCAAACCTTTGATCTGTCGTCCTTAGTTTTACGGCACCGCATCCAGCGCCCAAACGCCAGCCCCCCCTTTGGGGGGACCACAGAAGCCACAGGGGCCCCCAAAGCCTCTGAGCCCTGCGCAGACCCAGCTGCAAGGCTCAGCCTCCATTTCTGCAAACACCAGGGATTTCAGGCAGGCAAAGAGTCTTATTGATTTTACTGGGCTATAAATGGAGGAGCTTAGAGCCGGAGTGTTTGCAGATCGTCATGGTAGGGCTGGAATCATCCCCGGCAATCCGGGCAGCTCTGCAAGGTGCAGTTCAGTGTAAGAACATTACAGCCAGTTCAAAGTAATCCTAAACTTTACATGAAATTGCAATTTCAGATCCTCAATCGCTTCAAATTCCAAAATTATGAAGTGTATGGACATCTCCATCTGGTTGTTGGTACTAAGGAATCTACTAGGAAAGGTAATCAAACCCAACTATCAAATTTGTGCATCATTTTTGAGATAACGTTATGGTTTTGTAATAAACAGAGATAATGGTAATACACATTGGTTTAAAACAACATCTAGAAGAATTCTGGAGCACCAGACAAATTAAATTTCACTTTTTCTCCATTTATCACTCAAAAGTGAACCACAAACACTGTAAGGGCCCATGGTGGGGGTGCATAAATAAAAGGAGTGGTGACACAGCACCAGTTATCCCAGGGAGCTCTGTCCATGCTCTGTTTCTCTTTGTACTCAGGCTGACCCACGTTAACACTCGTTCCATTGTACTGCAGCCCAGTTTCAGATGATGTTTTACCAGCACTGCATGTCAAAGCGGCTGAAACTGCCAGTTTATCTCTAGAGAAAAAAAGTAAAAAATAAATTACAGCAATAGCATAAATTACTGTTACTCCCAGAAAGGGAGAGGGACTCGTCAGCAAGGCACTGCACAGATCACGTTACAGCTGCTCTCGCTCAGCTTGCCTGGGGTAAAAGTCCTCATCTTTCATAGAAGCAGCTTTATAACCTCCTGAACCCACAGAAGAAATCCCAATAAATAATAAAAAACCACTCATGAGTTCCATAAACAAATTAGAATTTGTTCACACTGAGTGGAATCAGGCTGACCTCTGAGAGACAGGACAGAGGTGACCCAAAAGAAAGCCATTCCGAATTTCAGGGTTTTATTCCTAACTAAAGGCAAAGAATGGATATCCTACCAGTTTACTTAAAAGGAATTGCAACATTTTATTTTATAATGGCTTTAACAACTTCCACGTAGCAAAATATTTATAAGCTTTGTCTCCGGGTCACCAACAAACCATAAATTCTTGCATTTACTTCCAGCCCCAAACATCCCTGAGGGGTCTGAATTTCAGAGGTACAGAGCTCCCAAAGCTTCCCCTGGAGATGGCACAAGCACATCCAGGTGGGCTCTGGTCACCTAAAACTGCTTATATTGGCCCTGTGGCACTAAAATCTATGGATGCTCCCTGCCAGTACATTAAAGGGTCTTACAGGAAGGCTGGAGAGGGACTCTTCCCAAGGGCATGCAGTGACAGGAAAGGGGGAATGGTTTCCCACTGATGGAGGGCAGGGATATTGGGATGGATGGGATATTGGGAAGGAATCCTTCCCTGTGAGGGTGGGGAGGCCCTGGCACAGGGTGCCCAGAGAAGCTGTGGCTGCCCCTGGATCCCTGGCAGTGCCCAAGGCCAGGCTGGACACTGGGGTTTGGAGCACCTGGGACAGTGGGAGGTGTCCCTGCCATGGCAGGGGTGGCACTGCATGGGCTTTAAGATCTCTTCCAGCCTAAACCATTCCATGATTCTGTGGCTCCTGCTGACTTCTCCCTGAGGTCTGTAACACCCAGCAGCTCTTGCATCATCACAAACCACAGGAGCAGCTCTGATGAAGGTAGAGACCACAATTTACAGCACTGAAAAGATCCAACTCATGGGGCTGCCTGGGCACCCTCTTTTCCACTGCCATCTTTTAACTGCAGAAATAGGAAGCTTCTCCTGTCTTAAAACCTGCAACTAAAACTAATTTAATACCTCTTTATACAGGCTGTTGCTTTGCAACCAAGGGAGACATCAACCACCTTCCCTGGGGCAGAGGTAGCACTGCTATGGAGAGTAAATGCCTTTTTATTCTTTTTTGTTTTAAGGAATGAGTAAATACATACAGAGTTCTGTACAGGGAACATCAGGAGGGATTCATACCACATCCATCTTGACAAATGAGAAGGTTCACACCGGCCTGGTGCACACACAGAGCAGTTTCCTGGGCTCCTTCTTTCCCATCTGGCTGTTGGGTTCATGTGCTGGAGGAAGCACGAGCTGTTTCTGAATTATTTTAAGGGCATTCCCTCCCTTTCAGGTTAGGTGCTATTTCAGAAACATAATGAATAAGAATCCAAGTGGAAGGTGAACATTTGGAGGGTCAGCCAGTGTTCATTAAAGTCAAGCTCTTTTTATAGCAATGGGCAGCACTGCAAATAGAGTTAATGGTCTGAAACCAGTTTTCCATGTGTGAGAGGTGGCTGCTGAAATTCCCACTTGGCAGAAGCTTGTCAGAAATATCAATTGGAATATCCATTTTTATAATGAAAAATGTTTAAATTGGATAAGCCGCAGAGGAATTCCACTGATTCAAAAACAAACTCCTGTTTAGTTTCACACAGTTAATACATATTTTAGCTAAAATTATCTGATTATGACAATTTTACATGCAGTTATTTCATAATACAGAGGATTTTTGCATTAAAAAGATTATGTCCTTGTTGCAGTTAATTAGTTTTAAAAACCAACTATAATTCTTTAACAAGCCTTAAAGCATCATATTGTGGTTGCCGAGCAAAACTGCATCGACTTCAACAAAACATTGCACATAAAAATTAAAACTGTTATTAGCACTCCAGATGTGGTGTCCGAATTAAAGGATGCTCTTCTAACACAGCCCCATTTTCACTTTCTCCTTTCATGAAACAGAAAAGCACCAGTAAAAGCATCTATGACAGGACCACACCACAAAAACACACCGTGTCCTACCCTAATTACCAAGTATTTATCAGCTATTTTGAAGGTATGAGGGGTAGTAGAGGGAACTTTTAGTTCCAGTTCCACTCGGTGAAGCACATGCCCCAAACAGCGCCGAAGTCACTCCTGGGTCCACCTGTCCAGCTGCACTCCGGGGCTGGCAGCCACAAGGAGGACAATTCCATCCTCCAGCAACATCCACGGAGGCATTTGGGATGTCTTGGATGTTGTAACAAAAATACAGCTGCTCAGAATCTTTGGAACATTACAAATCTGTGCACTGTGTTAGATATTGGGGGAAAATCCTTCCCTGGGAGGGAGGGGAGGCCCTGGCACAGGGTGCCCAGAGCAGCTGTGGCTGCCCCTGGATCCCTGGCAGTGCCCAAGGCCAGGCTGGACAGGGCTTGGAGCAGCCTGGGGCAGTGGGAGGCGTCCCTGCCTTGGCAGGGGGTGGCACTGGATGGGATTTAAGGTCCCTTCCAATCCGAACTCTCATGGTTTAGTGATGGGCTTGGCAGTGCTGGATTTATGGTTGGACTTGATGACCTTAGAGGTCTTTTCCAATCTAATTCCATGTTTCTCTATCTTCCAGCTTTGGAAACTGGAAACAGCTCTCATAACTGAAGTTTTATATACATATATATATACACATACACACACACATATAACACCATATTCATTGATATAGAAGCAGCAGATTTAAGAACTTTTTTGTTTAGGGTAGTAGCTATGAAAGAACCATTTTTCAAAATGCCTGCAACCAGCTAAAAGTGGCCATCCATGAGCTGATCCTCCATAATTAGTTAGATAAAAGTGCAAGCAAACTTAAAAAAAAAAAAAAAAAAAAAA
>WEKY01053567.1:72809-94900 GCA_013390045.1 Picathartes gymnocephalus | reverse complement strand
AAAAAAAAAAAAAGAAGAAGAAGAAGAAAAAAAAAAAAGAAGGAAAAAAATCAAAGGGTGGGGAAAGAAGAAGAAAGAAAACTTGCTCCAGGGAAGAAGCAACTGTTCTCTGATGTGCAGCAAGGAATTTAACATCAAAGAACTAATGTAAATGGGGCCCATTTACCTCAAAAAACAACACACCACTCCACATTTTGGAATATTTCTATTTTAAGTTTGACAGCATTATGCTTTGTACCAAAATTCAAGATTGTGTAATTTGATAGATGTCAGAAGAAAATGACCTTCAGAACGGCTAATGGTGGCAACCTGTGTTATTAAGTGTGTTAAAACTCTCTGTACAATATCTGTTTAAACTTCAGAGATCAGCAGATCACCTTTAAAGTTCATCTGATTGTACATAAAAACTCCATTTTGACTCAAAGCCTGAAACATGTATTTTCCTTATGTGCCTCTAATACTGACAGTGGGTGACTTCCTACACCAAACTCTAGCTCTTTCTCCTGCTCTCCCCAGCAATCAGACAAAAATGAAAGCTGGATCTCTGTTGAGCAGTGAAAATAGCACACCAGTTCAAATATGTAATCTGAACCACCCAAAAGACCGTTAAAAATAGTTGAATACCCAAAATGATGTTAACAGAATAATTAGTCAAGTACCAAATGACTTCAAGGGTTTTGAAAATGAATGATAGAAATCCCAAAATCCTATTAATATTCTATTTTACATTTCACTTTTGGAGGTCTACAAATCTTTTCCTTTTTATTTTTTTTCATTAAACATACATCTTTAGGAGAAAAAACCCTCTCATTCATGTGCGAAGTACTTTTCATTGGGAAAAACCCAAGAATGAATAGAAATGACTTTGACAGTACCTGCACAGAGAATTGCCTTTCTGCAGCACACTGGAATTCTGTGCTTAATGGGGGCCCACTGAGAAACTGCTTCTGCAAACTGTGCCTTAGGAAAACTCTCCACTCCAGACTTTTCGTTTAAACCAACAGAGTATTCCTAATAATTCTGACATTATGCAGAGGAATTAAATACAGGCATTTTTAACTCTCCCAGAAAGTCTTCTATGGGACTCCAGCCTTACACCAGGACAAAATTATTACCTTCATCTAAATGGATTTATTGAGCATCTAAATATTCCTCAGCACCACTAATGCTGATTTCCAGTCAATATTGCTGTCAGCCAGGCACATTATTTAAAACAAACTGGCCTAAAATACAAGTCTTGCATACAAGACAAGGATTTAAAACCAGATTAACAGCCCAGGTTTGCCACATGCAATTGTTTAATGCTTGAACTACCCTTTAGAGGAGACAATACTGGTGAGTGCATCAGGCACTTAAAGGGCTGGCAGAGAACTCTGGTTCAATCTAAAGCTGTTCTGGGCCATTTTGCCAAAAGATTGCTGGGTGTGATAAGCTCTGGACTGGGATCATGGACAGCACAGCAAAGATGGCTGATTTTTGTTTGATTTACCCTCATTAATCATCTGTGAGATGACTATCGGTGCAATCAGTGTTGTGTTTTGTGGTGACAGAGATTCCTGCAAATGAAGAGATTCAAATGATCATCTCAGGTGTCACTGCTTCTCCTCTGCCTTCCATCACACCGGGCAGCTGGGCTTGAGATTTCTCATTTCTTCCTACTCACACCAACTTTGGGGTCAGGTTTTAGATGATGGCACAATACTTCCTACAGCTCAACACCCAGATAAGAGGGAGTAAACCTGGTGAAGATGTGGGGACTGCAACACTCTCCACTTCAGGGACTCCAAATCACAAATATATTCCTAGATTACCATTTTTAATATTTCCTGCTTTTCTTCTGTTCCATCCAACTAAACAAAGGTGGTTATTTAAACTGAGTTTAAGACATCATCTCAAAAGTGGTGGCATGTTCTTTTTCAGAGCTTTAACAAAGGAAACATGCACCCAACAGGAGTTACCTGAGCTTTGACAAGCTGCCTTTATCCCTGAGAAATGCAGACACCTCACTCCTCTCATGAGCTCAGGCTCTCCCTGACTCTGACACAAAGAAGTTTCCAGAATCACTCAGGCCCAGATGTTTCTGGTACCACGCAGCTGACACCCAGCAAAACCACCAGGGGACAGGCTGTGAAACATCTTTGAAGATGCAAGTCAAAGCTAAAGCTTCCTCCACAAATAGAAGGCAACAGCTCCGACATGTGACACTGATCCACGACTTGACTCCGTTAAAGACTATTTAATCCGAGCTTTAGAAAACATGATTCTTTCAGAAATTGGAGATTTCCAAGACCCAGGCACTTTATCATTATTTATCAGCTAAATTTACACGCCTTAATTTTTGCCAAGGAGAGACATTAAGGCTCCTGAAAGAATTATACAGGAAAAGGATGAGATTTTTGGTTTTTAGATTCTGCATTGCTGTTTTAAGTTGAATTTTGTGGCAATAACAAGCATTTATTAAGAAGACGAGTAGAAAAAAGTTCTATGTATGTAATATTTTAAGATAGAACCTTTGCTATTAAACAGAAGAAAAACTGGGAACAAAAGGACAAACTCTATACTCCTAAAGTAACTCAGCATCACTAAATTAACTCAGTATCACTAAATTAACTCAGTACTTTGAAGTTACATCATCAGACGAGAGCCCAACAAAAGTTAAGCTTCTACAGTTGGAAAGACAGACACTGAAAATACGACCAAATCCCCCAACAAATCTTCGATCTGAAGCCATCAGTGCTCCTTACAAGATTATGCCAGATTACTTTTTGTAGTTTTAAATATGACAAAGCTTCTCCAAAAGAGCGACAACTTCCCGGAGCCAGAGCGCGTCACTGAGCCGAGGAGAAACCTCCCAAGTCCAGCAAAGGCCCAATTAAAAAGAAAATGGAATATACTGCTCAATCATTAAAGCAATTAAAACCATAAATAAGGCATTGCAAGACTCTTAACATTCCCAATGTTTAATTATTTATCTGTTCTCCGTCCTGCAGCTGTAGGTCAGAATTAACTCCTCTGAACTAAATACAGGAGAACTCTTCTGGGGATTTGCACCTTATTCATTTTCAAGCAAACATTCAAATTCATTTCAAATTCACACAAGAACTGCAACAGTTTCACCTAAATCAGATTTTCTACAAGTTAAACACCCCTCCTACACTCAGATGTGATTGTGAAACTACTTTGATCTCTGTTCCCAAATTTATTGCTCTGTGTAATCCATGACAAAATATAATGTGATTTACTGTATCTCTATATGACAGCCCAGCAGCTGACAGAACTTAATAATTTAGCATAAGAAAAAAACCCTTCTGGCACCAAAATATACAAATCATAATTGAGGCACTTTAGTATCACGTTACAATGAAGCACAAGCAGACTGATCATAAGAACTTCAAAACAATTAGAATTCTTGCTCACCCATTTAATGAAGGTGGGTTTTACTCCCTGACATGTTCTGCAGCTGTAAGCAAGTCGTTTTGGAGCACTTTTCTTTCTTCATATTAATGACTCTGGAGGACTAATAACATTGTTTTACCCCTTCCCTATTTCCCAAACACTCCTTCTCCTCCAAAAAGAAGAAGAAAAAAAGCCACCTGCAGCTTTTCTCTATTATAATGATATGAAGAAAGAGCAAATGAGTGTAAACAACGTCTTCAAATCGTGCCAGAATTTAAATACACAATTATTATGTTTTATATTAGTTTGGACTTGATCATTGAGCATTTTTTCTAAATAAAGCTATTTAGAAATCTGTTTTTTTTCTACTGTGCTGACCTAAGCAGGGATGTGACGGACACGTTGCACGGGGCACCTTCTGCAGTGGCTTGTGCTGACTCTGGGGTTTGGGAGAAAGTCTTTGTGCAAAGGACGCACCACGCCAGAAACTTCCAAACAAAGTAAGCAAGTGGAGCTCATGGATACAGGAGGATTTTCTAGCTCAAATTCCAAGGAACAAACACCAGTTACTGTTGTTTGCACAACCAAAGCCATGGAGGAGCCCCAGTGGAACCAGCAGTGGTGGCTGCAGGGACTGGGATCCAGGAGCAGGGAATCCTTCCTGTCACACCTGACCAGGAACACAGAGCTCACTCAATCATTCTGAACAAATCTAAGAATGAATTGGCTGAGCTGTTAAAATACAAAAATCCACCAGTAATCTCACATTACAGTCAGCACCACACTGGAAAACAGCCAATGTTTTCCAAATATTATCATGTACCCAGGAATGTAAGGGTAAGTAAAATTGGCAAAAGAGAGAAAACTGGACCTACAAGCAATCAGCCTTTTCCAAGACACAAAGTATTGGGAAAAAAAGGGAGAGAATGAGGTCATGATTCAACTGGGCTTTTAAAAATACTTAATAAAGCTGAAATAATAAGCAATTGTGTATTACAAGATAAAGTTGGTGTGTTACAGGTTGTTTGGAGAGTGAAGAAAGGCTTGGGAAATGACTGAAAAAATAATTAAAACACTTGCTCTGCCACTGGCAAAACCTCAGCATTCACCTTATCGACCATCCCCACGATTTTGTGAGTCTTGATCTTATGAATACACTCCAAAGGACAAAACCTGGAATTATGGGACTGAGAAGAGGCAGCATGTGCCCAGGTGCTGCAGAACAGGGAGGGGTATTTGGACACACACTTGGGAAAAAAAGAGGAGACAGAGACCTCAAAAACTCCACCTGGGGATGCTTCTTCAACAGATAATTCAGATTAATATCAGTTGGTTAAAAACCCACCAAACCCTAAAAAAGCCAGGCAGACTTCTCCAACAACTACCCAGCTATAATTGATATGACAGGACATGAGTAAGGTGTGCTGAAAGATGGGCCACGTGATTGAGCTCTAATTTTAATCATATCAGCCCTTGCCCTGCTGAAAGTCATCTTTTTAATTCCATATTTTGTCAAAATTTATCATTTAGCTCTTGTCTGGTTCTCGTTTCTTAACAGCATTGCTTCAATCAATTTCATTTTTAACCTTGTGGTGCTATTTGTGAATGCAAATAATGGAGATTATTTGAATGAAGACATTAATGAAGATATTAAAAAGTGAGCCTGCTGCTCATGGGTGCACATTTTTTTTTGCCCACAGTGACAGTTATACCAACTTCTCCTGGCTCCTAACTCTGGAACCAGATTTATAAATCCAGTTGATGAGCAGACATCTGACCTGTTGTTTTCTGGTTTGTTTCTTCTGAGTTTTTATTTCTTTTTTTAAAAGGAGATAGGAGCAGAGTAACTCTGTGAATAACTGCAGTTTTTGCTTTGAAACATCTCCAGTAGGGAGAGTGCCAGAAATTCTGTTTAGTTTTATTTGAGTGAAGTATCCCTGAGATGATTCTACCATCTTTTTCTTCATGTTTGGCTCCGTTGATTGAAGACTCCTCCAAATGGCTCCCCTGAGGGACGATGCAACTCCTATGACCATGTTCCTGGTCCATCATCCTGCTTTTTCTTGGGAGGAATCAGAAGGAGCAGTGCAAAAAGGGACACACTAAAAAGGAAACTGGTTTTTAAAAGATTTGTTGAAAGGTAATATCAAGACAGATTAAATAATCTGCATTTTTTGTGCTAATATACATTAAAAATATTTCCTCTTTTTGAAATACATTTCTTTCTTCTTGATCTTTTGGCATCAAGTTTGCTTTTACTTGATCTTTTGGCATCATGTTTTGCTCTTACTTGATCTTTTGGCATCACATTTCTGGTTTTGCTAGATTTTCTCCAACAAAGCCAAAGTACTACACTCATTTTTATTAATATTAGTTGGTGAATCACTATTGCTGTGTCAGAAACGTTCAAGAACCCAATGTAATTTAATGTACACAGGCTCTACAAAAGAAAACCAATAAAAATATTACTGCTCTGGAACAGAGAGATAATATCAGAGACAATAGTTCTTGGATTATAATGAAAAAAAATTAAGAGGCTTGGGAAACATCCAACTCTTCTTGGTAAGAATTGGAGGCTCTTTAAATTATTCATAGTTGGGGCCTTAGCTAATGATGTAATAGACTCAAAACAAGTTTAAAAAAATGGCACATCTACGACTGGTAGAGATCCTGCCTGCATTCAGCAAGGACACAAACGTAGGCCCACATTACAATTAGACAAAATTTAATGAGATTATTATACCTGGGGAGAAGACATGTCCACATTTTATGGTTGACCTATTTGCCCCCATGTAAATAACCAGGGAATCACTGCAGTGAGTGTGGAAACAGCTCCTCTCAGTGCTCCCACTAACAGAGTTATCTGCAAGTGTGGCTCCAGTGCTGAAGTTAATGAAGTGAAAGGTGTCAGACCAAAGGTTCCATCACATCCAGTTCTTAGAAGGTCTTAGGGACAAAGATGGAACCATTTTTGGTGTTAATGAAATGTGGAGTTGGCAGAGAAGAAGCAGAGCTGGAGAGACAGGACTCAGAAATAGGAACTCATGGAAGGCACGGAATGCTTGTACTTTAGGAGCAGAAGTAACTGCTTAGGGGAAACTCAGTACTTTTAATCAAGTCTCTCCTGGAGTATCTTTCATCTCAGAAGATGTCATATTCCTTCCCTTCATCTTCTATGTCTTTGCCAGTGCTGAACAGTGTGACATCATCTGCAACAGTGCCAGAACAGATACTGTGAATCACAGATATTCCTGTATATGCAGCACGAAAATCTGCCCAGGGAGTTACATCCAGCTGGGCTGTTCTAGGGCTGTGCTGGGTGAGGAATTAATCCAGCATCACAGAGCCTGATGCTGAAGGACGAACTGAAATGTTCTCTAGGGCACATTATCAGTACCTTATTTGCAAACTATATGCAAGAAGTTGCTCAGAAAATAAGCATCCAACTATAGGACACTGGCTGAAGGGTTGTGAAAAGGGCCCCGTTACAATAACATTACATTGCAACAAAACAGTTATACAGAACAATTATTCCTAATCAGGGAAGTGGTCACCTACAGAGTGACCTTAACTTTAAGGTCCTCAAGTATCTGAGTTTTATGCGGACTTCATACCAGATACAGGTGAAGTGATTGTAACAGGTAAAATCTGTAAACATCAGATTTGATTTAAAATCACAGAAGTCTCAGAGTACAACTAACATCAACATCATTAAACTGTACAAGCAGGATCTGCAAGACCCTGGCCAGGTTTTATGCCACTTTGGAGCCCCATCTCTCCACAGAGAACCACTTCACAGCTTACTCCCATTAGAACAACTGCAGACCCATAACTAAAGTTTTTAACTAGTTTTGGGGGGTTTTTTTGACTACAGCTTTGTCCTGTAATCAAATATCATGTGTGTTCAGTACAGTCAATACACAAAAATGTAAATTACTTCTCCACAAGAAAAGCAGCACTGAAAGAGAATTAGATGTTCCTGGAACCTGCATAAACCTTTAGCAGAATGAGTCAAAATATCTATTTAAATTTAGAAAAGAAGTCAATAAAAAGCTAACTGTTGAAAATTATTCAGAGAGAAAAAAACCCAAAAACATCATCATCTCCTCCCACTCCAATTTACTCATGTGTGCTGCTCAAAGGGAGCTTTTTTATGAGATATTTTCAGTGCTCCAAGGTTGCTTCCTCTGAGCATTGTTAGCCTGTCCACTGCTCTGCTCGGGCCGTGCTTGCTGAACGCTCATTTCCTCTGCCAAGAAAATCCCCCAGAAGGTTACAAACACGGCGGCGGCCAAGCCCCACATCTGCACACACTCAGACTTTGTCTCCTGCTCTCCGTCATTCCTGGCAAACCTGGAGAAGCGGCGAGCTCTGTGCGCTCCGCTGCACCTGGTGAGCAGTGTCAGTGCCCCCAGTGCTGCTGATGCAACCTGAACACAGCCAAAGCAGGCACCAGCAGAGCCCAGCTCCAGGGCCCTGTGCTCCCAAAAACCCAACAGCCATGGAATGGGTTGGGCTGGAAGGCACCTTCAAACTCATCCAGTGCCACCCCTGCCATGGGCAGGGACACCTCCCACTGTCCCAGGATGCTCCAAGTCCAGCCTGGCCTTGGGCACTGCCAGGGATCCAGGGGCAGCCACAGCTTCTCTGGGCACCCTGTGCCAGGTCACCACCACCCTCCCGGGGAGGATTTCTTCCTAAGAGGGCAAAACACTTTGCAGAAAAATGATCCTAAAATGTCCATCAGCTCAACCAGATATGTACAGAAAACGCTGAAAACACATCAATATCTTCCAGGAGCAAAGCAGGAAAAAACGTGCACAATCCTAAAAATGTCCCAGGAATCTCCAAAAGACACCAATCCTGACAAACCCTGAAGTGTTAAGGGAGTGCTCAGGAACTGACATGACAATAAACAGTGTCCCAGCTCTAAAGTTGAGATTTTTAAGCCACAGAAAATTGAAGACCTCAATAAATCCTGTGTCCCTAAATATCGAAAAGCTGTCTACAAAGACCAGCAAATATTTAAATGTTCAGTCTGCCTGTAATGAAGACTCTTCCTTCCCCTGCCTCTGCCCCTCACTCTTCTCCTCCCCATCCCCACGGCAGCAGGACGATGGGGAGGGCAATGCCAGAGGAATCCTGGATCTTCTTTACCCATTTATAGCTCTGTTTTTCTTGTCACTGAAGTATGAATCATTTCTTCTGTATTTCCTCATGTCCACGTTACCAGCAGTCCACAAAGACACAAAGCAATTCACACAGAAATCCACATTATTCCCAGAGCAGATCACAGAGGAATGAGATCCCTCACTGGAGAATGGACTGACCTTCAGAAAATCTGGACAGTCAGATGTTCCACGCCTAAAGTGGGAAATTCAGCTTCCCATTGGATTTTTAAGCAATCTTCACAGAATTGGCACCAAAAAAAGTAAATTTAGAGAACAATTTTTTTTTCCCTGTATTGTGCTAAATTTCAAGGGAACAAGATCTGGTAGAAAATATTTTCAAAAACAAGTTTCAAGGCTTGTGCTGTAATTAAGATGCTTTTTCCCCCTCCTCTTGGATAAAATAATCTCCATCAAAGTTCTGTGGGCTGTAATAGGATCAAGATTTGAAGTAAATTAGCTGACACTGCTGCTTTTGAGTTTTAAATGGAGTTTGTCCTCTAAGCTACTTGGAGTTTTGGATTTTGTGGCCAATTTCCACAGTTCTACAATTGCAAGACAGAAATGAAACAGAATGGGGAATGGAGATTTGAAGGTAACGCCAGGTATTTTCACATATCTGTGAAAGACTTTTCAACAGAGATACTTTTTTCTCCTCCTATCTTTTGCTCTACATGTGCTTTTCCAATTAGGGTAAAATAGGGAAGTAGGTTAAAAAAAAAAATACAATAGCAGTTAATATAGCTTAAAATTAGCAAATTTTTTGAAAAATAGAAAAAAAATCCAACAAATTAAAGAAAACCAGTATTTCTGACAGAAATGACAATTCAAGACTATTAGAGATATTGCCCTATGAAGGATTATTTGTAACTTTAATTTGAGGATGTAAAGAAGTTAACTTTTCTTTTGCTATACTACACATGTAAAAAAAGATCAAAGAAAGAAAAGAATTGAGATTCAAATTCCATTTTTAAGCAAAAATGACAATGTCTTCCTGAGTTAAAATTAATCCTTTAATGATGAATTTCAAAGGTTTAAATACTTTCTGTGACCTTGGCTTTAAATAATTATGCCAAGCAGAGCTTTCCTTACATTCAGAAAAGATTCTGAATTGTTGATCACAGCCATTTTAATGGCTTCAGACTGGCTGATTTCCAACATAATCCTCTGACTGCTCTTTAAAATTACAGACCAAGAACCTGACGCAGGTAAATGAAATGTCACTTGCACAAAGGCTGCTCAAACACTCCATGCAGATTGTTAATTTGTGCCACTGCACATCCCCTTGCAAGAAAATGTGTGATTTAGTGCCTTAATGCAATGTATAAAAGAGACTTCAACAACTATCTGCTTACACATACACAGAGTCTGCCATAAATATTAAGTAGGGTTTTTTTAGTTTGGCTTTTGAAATAAAACTTGCATGTTTTAACTCCCTAATGGGGGGGAATACTTGAATTCAAGACAGGGGTGCAAGGGATGCTCCACAAGCAGGAATGTGGGCAGTGACCCCACAGAACAGAACAGGAGGGAAGCCTTGGTCAATCTGAAATACTAATTTCTATTTTCAAGTCTTACCCAGAGTCCTTTCTCACTTGATGTACACAAGCAAAATTAGACAAGCCACTGTGAACAACCAGACACAACTTCCTTGAATTTTGAGCCTGAGTTTTTCCCTCCCCAAGATCTCACCCTCTTTTTAAGGGAGAAAAAGCTTGGCTACTCAGAACCACCCTTTCCACTGTCTCTATTCCAGCAGAGGAAGATTAACCTGGTCCTGGCTGGCTTGACCTGTGAAATCACCTGTGTTTTTAAAGTGCTGTTGGCTCCTGAGCACCTCATGGCACCTTCCATCCCCGCTGGAGGAGCTGCCCAGCCCCGGCACGTCCAGAGCAAAGGTTTTCACCACAGAACCCCAGAATGCCCCACACTCATGCTGTGACTCTGGCCTCCCATGGTCTGCATCTGCTTTTTCAACTCAACTGACCCCTGAACACTTTCCTTAGGGAAACTTTGCTCAGCTGACCTTTGGGGTGATCGCTCCCCTTCTGCCCCGCAGAGCTGCTCTTTGTGAATCCCTTACCTTGTTGAAGGCCGCCTCTGTCTCTGCTGTGTGCTTCTTTATCAGGTCTGCTATCACTTTCTCCATCTCCACCTTCAGACTGTTCAGTGCTGCCTCCTTGTCTCGAGCTGCCTTCAGCTTCTCCTGGTCCCGCTGGAGGCTCAGGTCCAGCAGCTGCTGGCTCCGCAGAGCGTTCGCCTGGATCAGATCCTCCCTCAGCTTGCGGATTTCGTTCTCCAAACCAGAGATCACCTGAGAGAAAGAGCAAACAAAGTGACAAAACCCAAACTCACGACACAAAACCCACTCGGTTTCCTCTGACAGGCTGTTAGCTAGGCTAGGAGCAGACTCAAAGGATGCTCTGTGCCTTTTCCTGGCCTCTCCTCTTGCTCTTCCCTTGCTCTTCCCAGATAAATCCAGCTCCCTCTGCCCAAAGCATTGGTAAGATGGACATTTTTGGAGGAGATATTGAGCTTGTGACATATAATCACTACATATCCTATCCACACCTTCTTTTTTCCAATCCTTCAGAAATGACCTGCTACCTTCTAATGAGCTATCAGAGTATCATCAATCATTCATCAATCACTGCTGACCCCTGATGGGGAAACACAAAGGGGGAGGGATGGAAGTGACAGGGATGAAGCTGTGTCACTCCTGATTCCACAGAATTCACTCTGCTGCTTTACAGTGGGGGTAGATACACATCTATTACTTCAGATTACACTTGAATGTAACACTCACTCGTTACTTTTCTAACTACATTTCTTCTTCACCGGAGCACAGGAGCATCACACCTGGGACATAAAGCACTGTCCTTACAGCTCAGGGTGCTGTATGACACTGAAAGCACATGAATGTTTTCATTCATAAACATAATTCTGAAAATGAGCACTTCCACTACAAAACTCACACAGGATTTCCCTCTTTGTTCTCCCTGCTTTACAAGAAACTTCGCAGTTGCCTGGAATTCTTCCACAGAGGATGTGACAATACTGAGAGCAGAAATCGATGTTCTACCAAACAAGTGCAGGTGACTCAGCTCAAGCTTATTAAATGTTTCACAAGAAAATCTGAGGAAAAGCAGGGTATATTTAAAGTTCCCATTGTCCTGGAATGCCAGTTTTCCTCCAACTACTATTTTTCTTCTTCAGACATTTTTAATACACTGTCTGTACTCAGCTACACCATCTATTTGCAGCCTCTGAGAACCACATTACTACAAAACTTTGAAAAGGAAACATTTGTTTCTGACCAAAGTTGGGACATGAATGACTATCAGATATATTGCCTTGTACATTAATCTCCCAAGACAGATTCCTATAAATACTGTGATCTGAGAGAGAAAAAAAAAAAATCAAGGCTTGAAAGTTTGCCTATTTTTCAAGCTATTTGAACTATATGGTGTAATAAAAGACATCATCTCCCTTCAAATCTTCAGTTTGTCCTTCAGCTATCACAGCTGTAACATGTATTAAATAATATCAACCATCTCAGAAACTTATTTTGCTTCCATGCTTTCTTAATTACTCATTGGCATTAGTCCCTACTATGTCAAAGGTAGGAGTGTGCGTATGGTGGAGGAGGAATGAGCACGTCATTTGTATACAGAACTCTACCACAGGCCACATATTTCAGCCCTATCAGCATTATCTCAAACATATGTTTCATATACTGTAATCTGCACTAGATCCTTTCCTTCCTTTCCTGAGCTTTTCCTCTACACATGGTTAATTTCTTATTAAATCTGTATACAGACTAAAAATGTAAAGTACATTTTGGTGTATAATTATAATCCGCAATGGACTTTTGTAATTCTTTCGGAAAATGATTTCATCTCCAGATCACAGGAACATGACAGCCTGCCTGGCTTTGCCTTCACCAAAGCAGCACTAAGTCAGTGAAGATAAGAGCTGCAATTGCTGATGGGTGATATGGTCTGAGTTCCAAACTGACACATGGAGAATTTGGGGTTTTTAACAGCTGCCCCAGTGCAAGCCCTGCCTAGAATAGCCATAATTATCTTCTAATCTGTGGGAGTTCTTTTTGAAAGCTCATTCCCCCACTTTCCTTCTTTTTTTTTTCTCCTCCTTTCTATTTTAAAATAAAAAACTTCCTCTCATTACACCCCCAACACACACACATATGTGAAACTAAGAAATTACATTGCTCAGAAGCTCCCTAAAAAGCTCGTTAAAATATTCAGGATAAGAAATCAGGGCTAACTTCTTATAATACAAGGAAAATTAATTCAAAAATGACTCTAGAAGCCAAAATAAAGACTGGGTGAACTCCTGTTACACTTTTTAAGCTTTACTTCCCTCTTTAATCAAAGAAGGTTCTTACACAAAGTCATTAAAAAATGATACCCAATCCAGTGTTTTCTGCAAGGAGAAAGTAACAGCTCCCAGCCTTCAGAGCCAAAACTGGGGACAGCCGAGAGTGAGCTGAATGTTATAGGTAAAGTAGCAGTAATTAATATGCAAAGGAGCATTAATGTTGGACCTAATAGATGGCAAAAGCAGATTTGGTTCTATTAGGGAAGAAGAAAGACTCTGAAGACGGGGTGATGGCAGCGAAACGAATATGATTAAAGAAGTCCCTTTGGAGCAACTTCACTGCGAGTAAGATGATGTTAAGAGACATCTAATCTCTCCAAAGTGACTGGAAAAGGCTTATATTGGGGATCACAGACACAGTTCTTGCCAATTACTTTCAAATAAGTCCAGTTCTCAGAGTCAGATTAGTTTTTCCCATAAACAAAGTCAGTGGCAGAAGCAGCTTACGCCCAGCTCAGTGCCTGAGACAACTTTGTGTAACACGGGTATCTCCCCATTGCTGCAGGAAATGAATCCCAAACTTTCCAGCACTAAGACTCTGCTATTCCACATGCCAGGTTTAATAAACTATTATTAGACTTAAATGTAGGCAAATTAGGGAAAAAAAGAAAAAAAAAGCCCCAAGATGACTTAATTCTCTGTTGCGAAAAATCCGTGAAATATGAAATTTATAGCAACTGTCTTTTCTTAACAATTCTGTGGGAAAATAAAAGCTGCAGTTGCAAAATCTCACTTCTCAGGCTCGAGATCAGAAGGCCAGGACGGTTTCTTTTTAACACTGAGTCCTCTTTCTCAGTCTTGGTTTCTCAAATTCTCCTCTGGCTGCCCAAATCTCTGTTTGGGAACCAAATGGTTTGCGTGGTCCAAACAACTGCTGGAGTACAAGAGCTGCTGTGAGAAAAACACACCTTAAACACCCCATCCAAGCAAATTATTATTGTGCCAAACGAGGATTAACCATAAGAAATAAAGGCTGACAGTATGTAATAGAGCCAAAATGTTACTGCCACTTGCTGCCTTTTCTGGATCAAAGTGCTGTAGTCTCTATTTTGGTTCTGTGGGTACGAGCACATGAAATAAGAGAGATCAGTATCTATTTTAGAAAGGATGCACAAGTTTGTAGCAATTCCCAGGATGGCCGTGCCACAGGAACATGCCCCAAACAAGGAAGCATTTTGTAAAATGACCATTAATCCACATACAGGACAACAAACAGAAAGACAACACCAGCTTACATAGTATCCCAAATGGAACAAAAATACATAAACTGAGTGACAGAGATCTCATATGAGTTTATATGATATTCTGTATGTCATACAGGGGACATACATTGAATGTCCCCTAAATGAAGAAACTGCTGGCCAAGGTGGTGATTTCTATTTCTGTTTCAAAGAAATAACTTAGAATTCTAACTAAGAATATCTGTGCTGAAATAGTGTCATAAAAAGGGTGGGGCATAAGCCCACAGCAATTTGCCTGCAGGGAAAAAATAGACTTGAAAGAAAAATAAGAAGGTTGGTCACTCACTTTGGCCTATTTAAAATGCCAATAAATGTACTGCGTGTTATTTGGAAGGAAAACATGTGCTCTTAATTTTAAAGAGTAAATTGCATAAGAAAATATAAAGTTGGCAAAAAGCTTAAATTAAAATCTGTTGCTGATGTCTGAAACTCTGCTCCACTTACAGGCGACAGGCATGAGAAATGGACTGAATGACTACGGCCTAATTAAAAACAATAATAACACAAATTCTCCTTATTTTCCAGGAGCTCCTGCTTCACCCCCATGAAGCATTTCCTTGGATCAGTTTCTGAGGAAGAGGCTGGAGCATGACAGCATCTTCACGCTCACCCCCGGAGCTCCCTGCCTGCCTCCTCTCAGTGCGTTACACAGCAAACCACATCCCCCCAGCACCGCGCTCAGCTCCAGCGGCCACGGCATTTTAAAGTCACAAAAACAAGGCAGAGGAGAGTTAGGGTGAAATGCACTCCTAATTTATTCCCCGAGGTGCAGATCGAGAGTGGCAGAGGTGTTGCTTCAGCAGATTTACAGTAAGTGACTAGGATGTGCCGGCAGATGAAGCTGCTGCAACCTCAGTGCTCTGCCTTGCTGGGAGCACTGGCGCTGCTGGAACAGAGCATCACTGTTAAACACCCCTGCACCTCTCAAGGGGCTCCTGACAACTCTTCAAACTGACTTTCTGAAGTTTTCTGCCCTGGGTTAACTTGGCTCCAGTCAGAGATGACTGCACAGGGCTCACTTTGCTGTGTTTAATTTTGCTGGCATGTAACATCTTAAAAAAACCTACAACAAACCCCCCAGAACCTCTGAGCAGAAGCATGGACTAGGCTGGATGACCCCAAAGATCCTCTCGAGAATAACAACCTCAAATATCAGCCTGTAACAGCCCTATTTGACCACAGATAAGCAGCTTCTGCCTCTGTGTGCCAAGACCTTCTCAGCATTTCCTCCTCTGGAAGAACACTGAAATGAGCAGTGTGCTGTGAAACATCAGCTGGGCCCTTCTGAAAGGGACATTTGTCTCTCTGTGCCTCGCCAGGCTGCCGTGGTGTGACAGCGATGGATGAGGCATCCGTAACATTTGTTATTGGGCACTGGATTATTTTTGAAAGGAGATCAGTCCAGTCAAGGGAAAGGCAGCCTGCAGTAAAAACAAATCTCACTTTGATGATGAAGAAGTGAAAGGAAAATAAGGAACGAAGTAGGAACACCCAGTGATTCAGTGGTGACAGTGACTCCCTTTTTACCCATGAGCAGGGCAGTGTCCCAGAAGAGGGGGATGAAGTGTCCTGTCCCAGCCATGCAGGAACTGGTGGCACATTTGCTGTAAAACACCTTAGAGGGGATTATCTGCTCAAAGTGGGAATCTGAACGACTTCAGCTTTCTTGTGAATAAACAAAGCTTTATCAAATGCTGGGAAGCAGATCATACAAGTTTCTCTACCATCACAAAAACAACCAATGCATTTAACATAAAGAAGTCTGAAAAATAAACAAATATTTGCAGCTCTAAGCTTAGAAAAAAGTGTAGCTGTAAGGACTTCAAATGTGTGTAATGTTGATTTGTGTTTAGAACTAAATTGGTCTATATTAATGTGTTTTTCTACTGCAGCTTCTGCAAGGGACAACAGTCCTTAACTGATCCTATTCTGGTTTTCAGGAATTATGCTCATGATTTTTATCCTCTGGACCTGCCAACCACAGGCCAGGCACAGTCCTAATGGCTCTCTGATCTTTTTGTTCACAAACCATCCTACTGAGTCTGACTCACTGGTCCCACTATACCTCCTTTTCTCCATGCCAAAGGAATTCCAACTGGCCAGTCTAGCCAGCTGGCAGCTATTTGTGGCTCCTTTGTATTGAACTCAATCACGTCCATTTAAACAACTATATTTAAAAGTATTTTCTATACCATGGCAATTTCAATTAAAATATGTAAAGAATTTATTACCCTTTTCCCCTTGTGACTCGTAAAATCAGCAATTTGTCAATATTATGAATCCTTTAAAAGATGAGATTCCATTTGCACAGAAAACCAGTGGCACATTATCACATGGGTAATGATGTGGCAGAGCACAAATTAGCAGGGATAAGTAATAAACAGCTATTTAGCTTTCACAGCACAATCTATTACACTGTCAAGTTTAAATGCCTTTTGGGTAAGAACTCACAGGCCCATAAATGTGGTATTTAAGGGAGCAGATAAAGGAAATGGTGTGAAATGAAGTGAAAATGAACAACAGCTCAATGACCAGCAGGTTGGGCTCAGTTCCTAAAAGCACTGATCATTCCAAGAGCACGGGGCTGTGCAAGCCCTTCCAGGGGAAATTATGGAAATCTGCAACCCCACCATTATAAATAGTCCTGGTCAGTGCTCTAGGACCTCCTGGAAACATTAAAATGTCAGCTTCAATACTCAAGACATGCATTTTATTGTACTTCTATATAGTATTTTGTACACACTGACATGTTCTCGTTCTTGAGGGGAAAAAAATTCTGTCCAGAATGTTGGTGCTATTGCAGAGCTTCTTAAAAAGGAGCCATCTTTATCCTATGTATATATGTATTTCTCTACAAATACCCTATATGTGACTACATTGCAGTTATGGGGTGAAATTATTAATACATTCATAAGTGAAATGTTCTCAGTTTATAAATCAGGTTGGATATGATCAAGTTCAGGTCTTGGAGGAAAACTTACACAAACCAAAGCTGCACTCAGTAACCTGCACCTGCACAGCACAAGAGGAGGGGCAGATCTTCAGGCTCAGACAGATCAATGTCCAGTGTCAGAAAACCCTCAGTAAGAGCAGTGCAAGTGACAACGAAGGGTGAAATGCCTGCAGTTCAGCAGACTCAGATCTCAATCCCCCCATTCCAGGATTTATGCAAATGTCTATTGACTCCATCCCCACACAACCCCAACTTCTCTCACCTCTGCAAATGTCCCTCTGACATCTCTCTTCAAAATATCCGCTGGGATTTGTAAAGGGAGGTGTTGAGCTGCTAACTTAAATATTTATTTTATTAATTTTAACAGCATTATGCTGCTTTTAAAGGTCAAACCTCCTTGGTAAGGTTCTTTACTTGGGCTATTGCAGCACTGTGCATGCTCTGAAAAATGCCTCTAACATTTATGAATCTGATGAAAGTTTATTCCTACTAACCCTGCTTATCTTGTAGCCACCAAGCTCTCACTTTGGGGTGAGGGTTGGTTTAACACCTGTACAGTGATGGTGGAGGGAAACACTCCCCACCTCTGGTATCCAAACCATGGCCAACACCCCCCTCACCACAACTCCTGCACTTCACATCATCCCAAGGAAAGCCCAGCACCCTTCAAGATGAGATTTTACCTTTTATCTATGTATTTGCTCTGTCTTGTCTAATCCTGTTAAGTGTTTCCTGAGCCACAGTGGAAGTGCTGACTCACTAAGAACAATGGTTACCTTCTGCTCAGCTCCACTTCCAATACAACTAATGAAGGATGAGTCTACCTGTGCCATTCCTATAAATAAATACGCTTAGGCAAACAATTAACAGGGAATTTAACTCCCAAACTGTCCACTAGCTTTGCCAGGTATTTCTGAAGACTAAAAAGAAACGAGCAACACACAGGTATCAAAAAGCCAGGAGGAAAAGTTACACAGAAAATACTGGTCTCACTCTGGTTTCTACATCTTAGCAAGGGGCAGCACATTTCTGAAATCTGCTGTGACGTGGCATTACGGAAAACACAAATTTTGGTGATTTTTTTCCCAAAAGAAGTGCACTGAAATAGATCTGGACTTTCAGAGAAGCCAGTCAGCTGCCTAAATCCCAGTTAATGTAAATGGTACTTAAGCTACAAACTGGGTTTAAAAAAAAAGGAGAAGGGCGAGAGAGAAAGAAAGAAAGAAAATCAGACATCCATTTGAACAGCTCCACAAAGAGCTTAAAATTAATGGAGCTTATTTCCATTTCTTCATTTACATAAGTACACTGGATTCCAACTTCGTTAACAGCAGCTAGAAAGCAGAACTTCATCTAGGTTGGTTATTGTCACTGCCTTCCCAACAAAATGAGTTTTTAGTCAAAAGGAAGAACGTCGAGCTTACACGTGTAACTAAACCATGCAGAGAACTGGTGAGCCAAAGGATTACTCACCAAGCTGAAACTGAGATAAATGTAAATACATTTTTCATTTCACTGTTCTAAGACCTATAACAGACTTGGCCCTCTTGCCTTGGAGACTGATCCAGAGCAGTTTCTTCTTCCCTGATTTATTGTATTTGCTTTGAAACAGATTAGTGAGACAAAAATTAAAAATTCCGCCTTCTTTCTCCTCTCCTTTTATCTGATGAAAGGAATGTTTACCTTTGTATTCTTCTTTGTACAAACAAAATGATTCAAATAAAACTGCTAAGGGACCTGCCAGGAAAGGACTCATTTCCTTCTGTCCTTCTACCCAGAATTTTAATGGAGACACTCAATTGGGCACATAACAATCTACATAACTGCATTAATGGAACTTAAATGTGATGGAGATAAGAAAATAAATCAGCCATAAATACTTGTTTAATGCCCTGATCCCCTAAAATAACTTAGGAGAGCAAAATATAAAGAAAATGAAGAGTTGCTAAAAAAAAAAAAGAGAATCTACACGTAACACCAGGTTTTCTACATCATACAAACTGAAAAAATCCATCCTTAAATTATGATTGATGCAAATGACAGCAAACATCTCCCCAGTTTTCCTTTATGAAAAACTCTAAAGCTTTAATTTCTGCATTTCAGGATGTGAAGAGAAAATATTCCTCTCAGATGAATGTTGAAGATATGTTCAGTTCTGAAACAGCATTGGAGTAAAGCTTGTTCTGAAAGTGAGGAAAAGCTACTGATATTTAAGGAAGGATAGGAATTTCCTGCAATGGGATCCAGAAATGGAGCCTCTGCAGTGGACTGGGAAGAACTACCTGCCAATCTCAGAGCATTTGGTGTCCAGCATCCCCTAAGTCAAAGCTTTTAAAAAACATTTGCATTTAAATTTTACACCCATTAAATTTAAAAGCATTAACATTTCCTGAACAATGTGTAATGCTGATTTAAATGCAGACACGATGTATTACAGATTTAAGGATTACTACAGACATTCATCTCTATGAGGCAGCAAAATGAAACGTTTTATAATTCCCAATTTGTCCCCAGAAGAGGAACATGCTGCATTGTCTATGAGAATGTCTTTGCCTGTCAACTACAGAAAATATTTCACTGTGAGTAAAAGAGCCAAAACAATCCCATGCCTCTAAAAAACATCTAGAAAAGCATCACACACTTTTATTTTGGCTGCATTTGTTGCTCAAAACACACAATTTTTGAATATTCCCAAGTTTTACCCCACGCATCCCATAAGGGTTTTCTGATGACTGTAACGGATGCAAAACCTGACAGGACAAACCAAAGACAAGATGCAGATAAAAAGCCTCAGTATCAGCTGTCCATGAAGAAAATATCTGCCATCTCCCATTTCTGAAGTTCATACTTGTAGAAAAGCCCACTTTGGCCAGCAATTCCTGCTCAGGCCTCTGCCAGGACCATCTCACAGACACCTGAGGAACACTCGGAGCTCTCTCCAAGCTCTGCCCTCACTGTTACTGAGGCGAAAAAGAGAAATTTTTCAAAACTCCAGCATAATCACAGGAACCCAATGCTGTCATTCTCTGGGCCAACAACAGAAGACTTCAATGCACCACCTGCCCTATTCTGCTCTGCTCAAGCATGCCAAGCAGCAGGAACCTCTCTCATTTCTGATCTCACACTGCTGCAGGGAAGGTGACAGTCTTTAACCAAACAAAGTCCTTGTTCTTTGGCTCATGACTGGTACTATGTGTGGGCAGAAATCCTGAAATCCAGCAGCTTCAGAAATAAAAGTTGTGTCACTCTCAGGTTCAGATTTGAAAGAAATAATCACTTTCTAACTGTACAGATCCCTCATTTCTCTGGCAGCAACAACAGCTGCAGTATTTCCGCTGATCAGCTGTGGTAAATTCTCATCCTCACATTAGCTGCTTACACGAATAAGATGAAGAATTACACACACACAGGTCCAACTTTTCGCTTTCTCCTTTTCAAATCCATTTCTCATTGGAAGAAGCACATTCTAGTAGACTCTGTCTAGTGACAATCCTGATATCAAACACATAAATGTGTCATCTCCACCTTGAGGAGGAAAATCCTAGAGAAGGTGGTCTTTAACCAACGCAGGTGTTAGGTTGGAACTGAGGCCCCCAGGTGAGGGTACCTATTGCACACACCCCCAGCTGGAGCTGCTTCCAGGCTCCCTCTCTGCAGCTCCACGCTCCAGTACTGGTTGCACAATTCCCATCATCTCCACAGGGGCTCTCCTGAGTTCAGAGACCTTCTGGAAGCCTCCTGCTCCACAGCTACCAGTTCAGAAAGATGAGATCAACCACAGGATGATCCGTCCAAAATAAATGGAAACTGTGCATAACGTTGCTTCTCTTGAAATCAAGAGGTTTTTTGGCTCAGTGTTTTCCTCTGGCACCTTTCTGTGGATCTCTGTCCTTTTCATCCTTCTCGGTTTGTCCTTGAATTCAGTTGATGTCACTTCGTTTTCTGAATGACAAAGAGGCCACTGCATCCTGGGGCAGGAATGTCTTCAGATTGATTTATGCAACTGTTTTAGATCTACTGTACTCTGAATAAATATTAATACACAGTTTAAATATAAAAATCTAAATACATACTAAACATGCAGACCCTATGAAACAGCAGCAAAATAAAATAACCCATTTATAATCCATTTACACAGGTCCACGTTTATATTTACCACTCTCTTCGCTCAAAAAAACCCCCAAAACACAACCTCAAAATTGCATTAAGAAATCAAGAACAATGTTTTACTCCTAAACTGAATATTCAGGCAGGGAACAACAGCTGTGGGAAGGGTTTGAAGGAGGAACTGTTGACTGGAGGCAGTGCACCAAATGGAGCTGGCTTCTTTCTGTGCCTCAGCCTTCTAAGGGGACATAATTTGCAGACTTTTGAAACCTGCTGCCTTCTTTCTCTGGAAAGCATCACTTCTTTTGAAGGGCACAATCTTACTCTGTGAAAATAAGAAATCATGACTTTGTAGCACATTTTTACTAACACAAAGATCAGGGAACTAGTAGAGAGATTGTTTCTTGGATACCTCGATGTGGTAGTTTTGACAAATGGCTTCTGATGCACTCGTGAGACAGAGATCTTGGCTCTCCCCACACACAGGCCTAATTACCCCATTAATGAAGGCTATGGCTATGAAGGAATAGCAGGGCTATCTCTGCTAAACCTCCTTGCAACTCAGGCACAGAAAAACAAACATTGCCTTCCATATAAATGGCTGCTTTAGGAGCCATTCCTGATTAATCCTGTGTATTCCCTCTGGTGCCAGAGATGCCAAAGAAACCTTATCACAAGGGTTTGTTTGCACAGCCTCAGCAATGAGAGTAATCCACTAAGTATCCCACACAATACTCAGGTAGAGCAAGTAAGAATTAGTTGGTACCTTTCCCACCCACCCCCCCAGAATTTCTGAGGCTGAAACTGTTTTTCCCTTCATTGAAC
>WEKY01053567.1:263-72582 GCA_013390045.1 Picathartes gymnocephalus | reverse complement strand
AAAAAAAAAAATAGATCATTTCTCGTGAACCTATATATATGAATTGCTTTGTACTGCACGACTGATAGAAGCGATGCCTGTGCTGGGATTAAACCCTTTTCATCATAAAACCTCATCTGGTTCGGAGTCCAAGTCCATCAAACCTTTTCCCTTTAAAGTCCCGCCTTTGATTCTACATCAATTTATTCAAACCGCAGCTGGGTGGCTGAAAACGAAAGGACAGCATCATTTAAACCAACCATGTTTCTAACTTGAAAGAAGGACTATAATTAAAAAAATGGGCATAAAAGAATGGAAATGGGATAATATTTTTTAATGGTAGTTCAAAGGCCGACAGATGTCAGAGCCTTTGAAGATGTCAGTACACTGAGCAAGGAGTTGCCATTAAATAGTTTGCCTGAGAGGTGAAGCAGCTTTTTAATGACTGAAAAAGCCCTTGCAGACACATCCTTGTGTTTTTAATTTGTCAGAGTTTCTGCAGTATTTTCTGATTAATGACACATGATTATAACTGCATAGCACACATATTTTTATACTTTGTTAAATGAATACTTTATTCCACATTCCTTCAGTGCCAGATAAAAACAGGAAAGCTTTACTACAGAGTCCAAAACTATTCAGATTGCTCAAATATTTATGGTAATTTGAGGGGATTGGCCAGATCCAGAGCTTCTATGTGTTGCTACCTTTTGTTCTTTAATGGAGCTATTACTACTGCCACCACAATGTGCATGCATTAAGTGAGCATGTGACCCACTAATGTATTGTGCCCTTCTTGTGCCCTAAACAATCAGAGCTTTCATAATTCATTGATGAACAAAGTCATCAAATCAAAATAACATTCAGAAAAATCCCAGGGTTGATCCTGAACAATACAAACAATGGCTGCCAATGTATTGTAAGTGGAAAATAACTTTTCCAGGGAAAAAAGCATATTGCTAGGAAACATCACGTTCAGAAGAAAAACACCAATATTTAGAAATGCAGATAAAGTCCCCATCTTGGGCTGCGAAGATGTTCCTGCAACATCCTTCATCTCTCTCTTAACATATGCAAATTTTTTCTATTTTCCCCATGAATGGAAAATGTAGTAGCCTGAAACACAGGGACAATTTCTTTTGCTGCCAGGAAAAAGCTCTCCCATCACTGCAACAGCCTTTTGTGGATGCCTGCCAAGCTGAGCAGGTACAGCCCAGGGACAGCCCAGCCCTGGGCAGGGACAGGAAAAGCCAGCACTGTGTGCCCTGCCTTGTGTCACACCTCAGAGCATCACCCACATGAGAACACAGTCATTACAAGGGAATTTGATTAATGTGCTGCTCCTTCTGCTCTTCCAGCCTACATTCAGCTTGTAATTGGATCATAAATAGAAATGTGATGGACTCAGCTAAAAGCCTGCAGAGATTGGGGGCACTGTAGCAGAGCTTTGTGAAATGAGCTGCTGTTCTGTCTTGAATATTGACATGGTTTCATAAGTAGGAATATTTGGCTTGTTGCAAACCATATCCATCAGGAATGTCTCTGTAACACTCCCCTCAGGAACCTCCTGGAGGGGAGGGAGGTGGTTCTGGACACTCACTGCTCCATGGATCTGCAGCAGGAGATGAGGGAACCTGTGAGCCAGGGCTGTTGTGCTGTGTGTCCCAAACAGTGCACAGTTATTCCACTGCAGAAGTGAGCACTGCAAAGTTTGGAAAGGAAAAGAATATGGCTGCAGAGAGAAAAACAAAACTGTGAAATGGAATTCCCCCATATGTATTTATTGAATGAAAACAGAGCCCTGCTAGGAAGAAACATGGCTGTGTTAGGATTCCACTATAAAGAACATGGAGGATTTGATTACTCTCACTACAAACAACTGTAATCCCATTCCCAAGTAACCTGCAGCCTTCCTCCTTGGGTCATTCCAAAGATACCTTCAAAGACAGTTTTATTTAAAAAGCAAAACACAGCCTAACCTACCACACATCATTAGACCATTTGACTTTATCATGAATCTCACCTAGATTTGAAAACTCAGTCTGAATTAATGTTACATTACACACTTCTGTCACTTTTCCTAGAAAACAAACCACACGTGGGAGCAGGCAGGAAGCTGCTGAGCAGGTCCTGGATGCCCGGGATGCTCAGCAGGGCTGTTGGGACAGGGGCATGCTCTGGATGGAATAAAGCAAAGGAGCAAGATCTGCACATCCAAAAGGGCCTTGATGTCATCACTGTACAGAAATGTGTTCGAAATTCAGTTATTATTTTGGCACTGTGGTAAAAACAGCAGAATAAAATGACGAATTTCAGGCAGTTATAGCTGAGCTGAAATAAACCTTCAGAGAACAAAGAAAAGGCACTTCTCTAAGCTGTGGGACTTTCTGCAGAATTCCAAATTAATGATACAAACTAAAGGGACATTACTCACAAAAGATGCAGCAGAATTTTGAATAAACGTTACAAAATTCTTCTAAAATGGGAAATATCAGACATCCTGAAAATAATGTTTTGCTATAAGCCCCATATAAGCAGACAAAGCTGAGCCATTCAGACTCTATCCGTTAGAGGGCAATAATACATATAGACACACTCAGACATATATACAAACACACTCCCTCACACATCTCAAACTGATTTTAGCAGGAAAATATTAATATTTGCTTTCTAATATTACCAACGGTATATTGACAGCTTGGTCCTGTTCCCTCCACTCCCCCTGCACTCCCCAACAACAGCATCCAACAGATGAAAGGTACAATAACAAATTATTCTTTAAATTTGCTTTCCCACAAGGAAATCCATGCAATACACAGCTTCAGGAGGCTTGCAGTTAGTAATTATTAAACTTGAGTAGGATGAATAACCAGCATGGAAATCATTAGAGGGGTTCCCAAACTTTGAACAGACAAAGCTGTTCTTCACGTGCTCATCTCCCACCTCAGTGAAACACTTTCCCTTTTCCCTGCAGTCCCCTTTGATAGCAGCAGCCACTGCAGACATGGCAAGGGGCCAGCACACTTCAGATGTCTCTCAGAGCTGCAGACAAATCAGGGAAGGGCATTCTGTGATGTTATTAGAGCCACTCAAAGGAGGCAGCTCGTGTGCTGTGTCTTCTGCTTCCCTGCTCAAACCATGCCAACCTACAGAGAAACCAACTGCTAAACCGTGTTTATCTCAGGTCCCCAACCTTCTGCTGCCCCCACTTGCAGCATCCCACAAGCATAATTATGCTATCAGCTCCCAGGGACAGGAACTGTCTGTTGTTCCTTGTTTTCACTAACACAACATAGACTCAGACCCCCGAGAGGATTCCAGCAATACAAATAATTACCAGCAGCCTCTAAACTACTGCTTGTCAACATCTCATTAGTTACAGGACTGCTGCAGTTCACAGGGACACACAGGCAGCTGGATCAGTCACTTAATGACCAATAATTCCTGTGAGCATCCATACTCCATTGATTTGTGTTTGGGGTGGCATTTTTCCTTTTGTTTGTTTGTGGGCTTTTTGCTGGTTTCTGTTTTGTTTGGGATTTTTAAAAACATATTATTCTGCAATTACCAATCCCTACTCCCTTACAAACAGCAATCCAGGTAACAATTTCATCTACCAGCTTAGTGTTTTCATCCACTGCTGAATAAATATTAATTTTATATTAAAATAGAGGTTTAATTGAAGATCTGAATCCAACCTCATAAGGTCCAACATGAAGGTGTAGAGTAATACACTGGTCCTGCTGCTTTCCCAGCCAGGACACAGGTGCCCTCCCACCCAGAAATCCCTAAGGATACCAATACAGCAGGAGAACATGCAGCTTCCTTCAAATCTTCCAGTGTACTCTGTGTTTGCAGCAGCTGCCTTTCCAAAAATCACTTTCTCTGCTGTTTCTCTTTTCTAAATTCATTTTACAGATGCCAATACAGCAGAAAGCACAGACTACAAAAGAACTCAAGCTGTCAGAGACAACTTTAGAAGAATCGTATCACCTGTGTGGAAGAGGGAGTTCACTCTTCGCAGGATTTTCAGATCTGTTTCAAGTGAAAACAGTGTGTCAGGGGGTTTTGTCCCTTTTTTCAGCCTTTTTTTTTTCCTAAACTACTTTAGTGATGATTTTATGAGCTCTGAAGAACAACTCTAAAACCTGAAAACGGAATATTCACTATCAGGCCAATATTTTAGGGGTCAAAAGTAAAGTTTTCTTATTTGCAGTATTTTAGGAGGACTTTCAGACACATGAATACAAATGACTCTGAGATACGTAATTGCAGTTTGAAATATATTGTTTTTTCCATTAAACAGAAATCTACAGCATCCCTGACATCGATTTCTGTCATTTTGTCATGATAAACACTCAGGTATTAAGTACCTTCCACATCATGCACCAGGCATGATTCCAATTACTGCTGAATAGAAGACAAAATGTCAGCTTAATAAGCTTCAATTTGCAGAGTCTTTGAACACTCGATGATATCATCACTTTGCCAATCATTTCTTGTACTTTGGCTTCTTTTTTTCCATCTCACCCTCCCTGTCAAAAGGAAGTCTTTCAAATCCACAGAAAGGGAAGACATGAACAATGTCAGTCATTGGTCTGACTGAGCTAAAAGATCCAAAAATGACTCCCCAATACATCAACATGCACTATGATGTGCACAGTATTCCCTCAAAGCTAATTTGCTGCCAACATGTAGAGTAATTGGGGGAAAAAAGTCTACTTTAAAGTCATACTGTGAAAAATATTTTCTTGCATGAAATCAACACTAAAGACCTTAAATCACTGTCACAGTCTCTGCCACTCGTTCAAATGAAGAAGCAGTTTTTGTTCAGGTAAGTTGACAATCATTTCTTCAAAGGTGACTGGGCCAAGGAACAGCTCTGCTGTCTGACTCCACACTGAAAATAATCACTGTACTGTAAAATAGTGGATTTCATTTCTAATTTGTTTCTTAAAAAAAAAAAAAAAAGAAAAAAGAAAAAGCTTTTCAAAAAGAAAAAGACAAATTGCAGAGAAAGCATCCACAGTTCTGTGAGCTCGAATGTCCAAGGTCAGCACAAGCCCTCAGCTGAGGACTCACAGTGTTTTCTCTGTCTGGAATATCCCCAAATGCAGAACCTAAAATCCCTGCTCTTATCTGGGTGTGAGGGAAAACAGAAACACCAAATGGCAGCAGAAAAGACAAGAGGTAATGAATCAGGATGGGAAGTGTGGAGCAAGACCAAGGAGCACGTGGGCTCTGCAGGGCTGTGCCAGGGCAGCTGCTCCTGCTGAGAGCCCACAGTTCAGAGGAGGGGATGGGAAATGGGACCTCCTGAGCTGGATCCCCTGCAGGAGCTGGTCCCAGAGCACACAGCCAGTGCCCCCACCCAGGTCCAACAGATTCCTGGCTCTGCACTGCACTGCCCCATCTCCCTGGCTTGCACATCCCACAGAACCCAGCCAGGAGCCCCTTGCTGGCACCTCTTTGTTAGTCAAGGCTCAGAACAGGCAGGGGACAAACCCCAGTCCACCCTGTGTGGGGTGTGGTGTGCCCAGAGTCGCTGCTCTGGTGGGAAAAGGGGCTGGAGCAGCTGGGAAGGGCAGGATCTGAGCTTCCTGAGCTGGGAGCACACACCAGCCATGGCACTGGGGTGGGAGCAGGGCTGAAAGAGTGCACAGCATTTGGCTGCCCCTCCATGGGATGGGACAGCAAATTCCATACTTCTGAGGCAGCAAAGACTTTGAGGAGTTGCTACAGACGCCAGGGTTGGGCCAGTGGGGAAACAGCTGCAGAGATTTTACTGGTGAAATACTCAAGCCTGTGTCTGTGCCAGCAGCATCATCCCAGCCCCGCAGAGAACCCCCCAGGGGGGCCTGGGGCTTCTCCCCCTCGCAGCTCCTGTCTGAGAAACAGAGGAAAACCAGAGGAGTCTCCCATTTTTCTAAAGCAGCATGTGGAGGAACAGGCAGAGCAGTGGTGGAGCAAGAAGAGCAGTGCAATTTGCCATAAGCATCTCAGCTGCAATTTGTTACTGGTTTTCCACTTGAAGGTTCCTTTATAATACTTTAATGTGGGAGCGTGCAGAGCTGTATGGATGGGCTCATATTTCTCAGCTGACATATCTTCAGCCAAAGTATGTCAGCTACAGGAGAGGGCAAGGCTTTGCACTGGCTCTGGGATTTCTTCTTCCCCCATCAGAAACCACATAAAAGAAAAACACAAATAAATCAGCTCTCCAAAATCGCTATTTATTACCTCATCATGAAACCGTCTACTGGACCCTGCAGTGGTATTGAGTAATATCATTACTTAAACCATAAAGAGGTTGTATTTATTACTCAAAATTGGGAAAATTAGCATCCATATGGATCTTATTGTCTTACAAGCAGTATCGCTGCCAAAACAAGTGGTGTTAACATTCCAAACTACAGATTGTCACCATTTCTCGCTCAGTGTCTCATTCTTTCACTTGGTATTTAAAATACCTTTGAATTGAGGAACTGAGCAGATCATAGAATCTCTCCTATCAAGATATATAGAATTTAACAGCCAGACTACTGTTCACAACTTGATTTATGGTGGCAGTGAGTGAACAGAATTAACATCTGATGACCTAAGGAAGAGAGACTAAATTGATTTTGGATAATCTTTCTTTAGAAAAGAGATGAGAGAAAAAGCACACTCTAAGAAATACAGCTACTTAATTTGCAATACATAGCACCTTAGTACGTAATCACAGACAGGACATCCTAATCTCTACCCCTGGAAAAACGATGGCGTAAAACTCCATGAAATTAATTTCCAGGCACGGGAAGAATAAAAGGGTCACTGGGAACAGCCAGCCTGGATAAACCAGGTCAAAGAAGGCTTCAAAAAAGTGATTATCTTCTGCAATGAAAGGGGAGAAGTGTCAGTGTCATCTATTTTGATTTTAGCAAGGTTTTGATACAGACTTTAGAGGGTCTGTACAGTCAAACTGAAGGGTCACGGACGGGAGGGGTGAGCAGAGTGTGAGCAGGGAACTCACAGGACCACGGGCTTTGAAGAGGATGAGTCAAGAGTCACTCAAAGACTTTACAAAGTTCACATGGGGCTGGTACAGCTGAACCTCTGCTCCAAAGCCCTGGATAATGGACAGAATGACCCTGTGCCATGACATTTCCTGGGAAAGCAGTCAGTATGGAGAGCAGGGTGCCATCCACAGGGACTTCAAACCCTGCAAGCTGAGCAATGGGCCACCAGGACCTGCAGGGAGTTCACCAAACCAGCTTCACTCAGCCTGGAGAACCAAACACCAAAGAGAAATCAATCTGTTGTCTTCAACTGAGCGTAAGGAATTGTGGAGAAGACAAAGGCAGACTCTTCTTGAAGGAACCTACAGATCCTAATTTTAACAACAGATATTCCAGCTGGATATACAGGAAAAGGAATTTCACACTGGATTGGTAAAGCACTGGAGCATATGGCTCAAGAAGGCTGTGAAATCTCCACCAGAGCAGGCTTTTCAAAACTCAGCTGGACTTGGCCCTGAGCAACACGATGTGGTTTTGAAGTCAGACCTGCTTTGAGCAGGAGGTTGGGCACGGTGACCTCCAGAGGTCCTTCCAACCCAAATTATTCTATGATGCTGTGAAAAAACTCCAGAATGAATGCTGGTCTCCCATTAGAGGACGTCCCTTCAGCACTCTGGGGAATGTTTGAAGTGGATGGCACTGCTGTTTTCCAAATTGCTGCACTTGTTCTTTGGACTAGGAGAAGTCAACTTCCTTCTATTCACCAACTGCCTCAAACACATTACCAGGTAATATGAAAAAGCAATTTACAAAAGAACTAAAAACGATTAATAAAGTTGCAAGCAAGCGTTCCCTCCTCTGTGCAGCAGACATTTACTGAACAACTTAGTTGTAATCTTTGGAACAATCCAGTATCACAGAAACTACACTATGAAGATTTAGACACAATTGGAAGTAATATCAATAAGCAAATTCAGGTTGGCTTTGCCATGCACCGATCTTCACAAACATGGAAAGCACAAGCTCCTTCTGCTTCAAAATCAAGAGATTTTATTGTAAACCGACCATTGCTGCAGACTAACACAGCATTTTTGCCTCTCTGCTTAGAAATTACATCACACCACCTCAAATGCTGCAGTTACTACCTGTTTGTACATGCACTTGTTTGTACTTGATCATTTCTGACTTCAGTATTCCTTTATGTAACTTTAATGTGAGAAATTATTTCACACCATGTACAGCTTATTGTCTATTAGTGTTAATCATTCCTTGCAGCCATCACACACAAACCCTGCTTGCAAAGCCACACCCAGTGGATGTGTTAAAACCTGGCATAAAGATCCTTTGCATCTCACTGATGAGCAAAACTGATCTCATGTCTATTCAGAGAAATTATTCTATGTTTATTAACATCTGTGCAGGAAATAATCACTTTTTCCTAATCAAGGAGTGCTGGTACAAAATTAAATTACTGCCATATGATCTACACCCTGCCCCTAGACAAGTGAAATTATACACTCCACCTTCTCAGCTGCCAATATTTTAAATTAAACAAAAAAAGAATATAAAAACGCTGATTGCAATGTTATAGTAACTACCAGATATATGCAATTGCATATTATAGAAACAGCAAGTCCATTTTGCTGAAAAGAACTCCATCTCAGATTCAGAGTTCATATTATGTGACGAGCTAGTTTCTATGGCAACTGCTTTCTCTTTTACATACACTGCAGACAGCACAAAATGTCTGTTGTCTCCTAAGTTAACTTAATATTTTTAATCAGCAGAAGACAATTTGTGCACTATCATGTGTGCTTTCCAAAAATGTCTTTAAACATTTCAAGTGCTGGGCAGCCTGAAGCATAAAAGGAGAGAGTGAAGTCACACCTCAAATTCCTCACAATCCAATTTCAGTCCTAATGAAAAGAGTGAGAGTCGAGAAAAAAGGTGTGAGACATCAGAGACGATTCCCCACTATGGCACAAGGACACAGGAAGGCTGCATGAAGCGAGGAAGTGGCAGATGTTCACAGCTGGATCAACACGGGTTTGAAAGGTGTCCCAAGCCGAGGCAGCAGCTCAGCCAGAGAGTGACACAGGACTGCAAACATGGCACGGTGGGTGCACCTGGGCAGGGGAGGGGATGTGCTCAGGAGACCCAGACCCTGGTGGAGAGAACCCTGAGACTGCACTGCCTGCTCCAGTTCAGAGCAAAAGCTCCTATTTTCCTCTAATCTCCAAGATTATCCCAATGCCTCAGCCCAAACTCTTCCCACAGTTTTCCTGCATTTACTCGAGTGCAGTGAAAACCAGCTCTATGGATTAGCAGTGTTTGGGTATTTCCACACAAAACTGTTGCATGTGACCATTCCACAGCAATGCTCTGAGTGAAAGCCCTGTGTGAATGTCTCCATGGGACCCATCAGATCCCTGATTTCAGCAGATATTCCCCATCAACGGGATCCATCGCAGCCCTGAGTCAGCAGACTGTGAATAACAACCAAGGAAAACCACACAAGTGCTGCAACAAATATTTGGTACTTTAAATACTTTACATCAACAGTCGTTCATTATCCTGGGCTGACTGGTGGTAAATTAAACATGCTGCAATACAGCCAAAAGCTTTTGTTTGGGAAAGGCTAAAAGGGAACGGCTGTCTGTCTACAGGAGTCTGACTGGCAGCCCAAGAGCCACTCTCCAAGTAAAATACAACAAACAAATATTTAGATTGCAACTCCAGGATTTAGACTGGCTGCAGAGAAAGCCTGCATTGCAAGCAGTGCATTTCTTCTCATGCCAAAGACATCTTCTACTAAGAAAAGGAAAGGAAGTGAAAGAAAAATATGAGTCATATAATTTATTTACTCCAAATTGTAAACAGAAGTGACTTCAGTAGCACCACCAGCAACTGAATGTTTCCCAGGCTACTTCTGTCTGTACCCTCGAGATACCCTCAAGCAAATTGCTTCCATTGATACTGGGAGAATAACCATGAGAGAACTGGTGTTTGGAGATATTAAAACAATTACATGAAGCAGAAGAGTTGATCAGTGATTTATCTGTAGGTAGCAATAGGTTCTTTCAGATCAAAGTTGAAGAGTCTCCTACTCTGAAAAAAAATGCTCCCCAAATCCTTCATATTAAATTACTACTGAAAAGTTGCAGCAATATTTTCATACAGACAGAAACTGGGCATGAGTTGGGTATTTAGTTATCACTAAACAAGTAGGTAATGTCTCTACTGGGTTTTTTTCTGTATTTTCTCTTGTCAATAGCTGACAGAGCTCTGCAGCAGACACACATCGGCACAGTCACCATTCCCACATTTATGGAGCCAAGATAAATGTCCTCTGTTTCCCCCACTCGTCTGATACACTAGTTATCTACACAGAACCATAAACATATACCAAGAACCTGCTGGAATGAAAATAACTGTTATTGCTGGAATGAAAATAGTGATTGCTACTGATTTTTTATTTTAACTCCACAGGCTCAAATTAATTCAGCCAAAACCAGGTGCAAAGCAACAGTTGCAGAAAGATCGTTGATCCCAAGTGCAAAGAAGCAAATTTCCAAAGAGGAGAAACCAGAAAAGAAGTGATGGGATGTGCTGTACATGGGACACCAGGGAAAGAGCCACTGATTTCTGAGAAGGGAAAGCAAACCAGGATGGCAAAGGCCAAGGGGATTATGGAAAGTTCAAAAAGCAAGAGAGGAAAAAGGAAATGGATCCTTCAGCCATGGGATAACACCTTATTAACTCTTCTTACCACCTCCAGCCTATTTGTTGGCGTTTTTTTTAACAAGCTCCCCTCTCAATATTTGTGTTCACATGGCATCAGAACTACTCAAGGTTTTCCTTTCCCAACCAATAAGGGTTTCTCAAGAGCCTCAAGACACCCCAAAAGAGCAGTGATGTCTTAGAGCAGCCTGATTTTTGAGAGCACAAATGTTGCCTGTTAAAATTAAACACCAGGACATCAGTGGCACACACGGGCAGAATGTGCCCGAGCACTCGAGCTGCTCTTGACCCAATTACGACTGGATGAACACAGTGGCCTAGCCAATTATCTGAGAAGCTGGAAAGAGGATTCAGCTTCCTTATGGAAACTTTCTTTCCTCTCCGTTAGTGCCAAGTGCTGTATTTGATGTTATAGGGTACATTTTATTTCTTCTTCTTGCCCAAAGGTCAACAGTGGAAGAACGAGCAGGAAAATGATCCAGCTCTGCACAGCAGCTGGAACATGGAAATCTTTGAGCTGGTTGAGGGCACGTGACAGATGCTGGGGAGAGAAGGACATTTAAAGGATAAAGGGGAAATACGAGGGCACAACTGGCACCACAGACACCTCAGCCCCTCTGCTACAGTTATTAAAATTTCCTAACCTTGCTATCCCATTTTGCCAAGCAAACTGGATATATCCTTCTCTGTAACCTGAAGTTTTGCTTCAGAAAATCACTGATTCCGTAGCAAAACTGTTTTTATTAAAACAAAAGAAGGTCTCTGTCATGAAAGGAGCTCCCTGTTTTGTGAACTGATGGATAAACTAAAATTATTTCAGGAGGTGCAGAAAGAATGAGCAAACTTAAGAATGCTCCTAAAGAAAATCCAGATATCGAAATTAAATAGAAGTAGTGATTCAAAACTACCCTTTAAAAAACCCATAATCCTGTGAGATTAGCTACTGTTTAAAAAATAACAACATTATGGCAGTTCACAGAAAACGTACAGGATTTAAAAGCCTACAAGAACACAGCATGGCATAAAAGCCTTTGTACTGCTTTGACTTTTATTGACCTACAAGTCAATTTACTCCTCCGCAAGCATTATAACCCCAGGTGAAAGAATCAGACCGAGCCTCCTAGAAATGGAGAAATCAAAGCGGAATGCAATTGTTATCCAGAAATTTTTCAGCAACACAAAAGGTGATATGCTTCAATCAAATTCCTTTCCTGAAAATATACTTTAAGAAGCAGTAACATTGTTTTATATTTAATTAAGATCTGGCAAGGCACTCAAATCTTAATTTTTTATACTCTAGTGACTAAAGCATTAATAAATGTATACATACTTGAATGAAATCTATTTTGTATAGTGTCTTTCACAGTATCTGAAGACCTACGTGAAAGTAGAGACCTTGGATATGCAATAAAAAAACTAAGTTAATCTTTACAGTATTAGTAAAATAAATTGAGCTGCACTACTCAGTCATAGCTGTCTTTAGGAATATAGTGAGAAATACAGATTTTAACCACGTATATTAAGAAATACGTATTCGCTACGCTTTCATATGGAAAAGGATTTAAGAAAGACTTCCAGTGAATACCTTTAATAACGGTGCTTTCACATCATTCACCCAACACTCAGTAGATAGGTCCTTCAAACCAAGCTACTCGTATGTGATTAACACTAATTATTATTTAAATTTTTCGACTAACCCAGCAAATCCACTTTGCATTTCGCCAAGCAAAATGGCCTCCGCTCCTATTTCATCTCACCTTCGCTGGGACACAAAGCACTCCTAAAAATTACTGCTGCCAAAGATGGTTCCAATTTAACAGGTTTTTAAAATGCAATGTTGTTAAATACCCATTAAATAACTGGGTTCTATTTGTTAAGAGCCTGACAAATGTTTCATAAACGACATTGGCCGTTAGTCACATCAGATGTCCAAAACACGCATTTTTAGTGAACATATGCAAAGATTACAAAAAAATTATTAATAATCTGTGCTATAATTCCGTAAAATACACCAGTATTGTCTGTTGAGCTCACTGCAAAGACAGAGGTGGATTGGAATACAAAGACAGAGGAAGGAACGAACAGCAATTTATTTTCCCAAATGAAAAAATCTGCGTCCTTGAAAGCTGGGAGAGTCTCACTAGAATTTAAACAAACAACAGCTCTTCTAGTCAAAGCAACTGCCTTTTCTTCCCTGATTTACATGTCATTCTCATGGCAGCAATGTTCAAATGACTGTACAGGGATATTCAAACTACAAAGAAAAGCTCTGTAAAAGGCCAAACTCAGCTTTTCAGACTGTTCAGATTCCCCCAATAGCTGCGAAAATTCTCAGGTTTCCACAGAGCACCTGTAGTAGCATCACTGATCCCCCTTCAAACAGAAAGCACGACCAAACTCTGGGCTCCAACCTTTGCCAGAAATGACCCCCAAAAGCACAAACCACAGCTGGACTTACGGACACCTCGCAGTTCACGGATTTTGCTTTCCCTTTGTATTCAGTGTTACAGAGCAACACAGGAACTGGGATGACCACTGGTGTGTAGACAGAATAATTCTATATCATTCCAAAACTGCCTTATTGAAACTTTTTTACAGCTCTGCCTTTGTCCACAAAAAAAAAAACCAAAAAAACCAACAGCAGGAATGCAGGTGAGAAGAGGCTATAACTCTGCAGAGACCCTCGCAAACAGATCCAGAGCTGAGATGAATCTATCTTGGGCCAAAATAAAAAATGCGAAGATAAAAACCAATCCCTTGAACTATTTAAAGCTTTGTTCGCTCTTACAATGCAGCGGGAAATAAAAGGCAAGGTTTAATTTTTCTTTTCAGAGGCCACCTGAGTATCCCCTTCCCAAATGTTCTCACAAATATATCGCGTTTTCATTGGGAAACCACAATGGTGAAATGGAGAAATAAGTCCTGGCTTTGCAATATATCTCTCAACTTCCCCCAAGAAGCCGTTTGCTTCCTAATAGACTTCCTTAAGCCAGATTTTGATAGTCTGAGCCGTCCAAAGAAAAAAACCCAATTGATTTCAAAAGTAAATTTTCAGTTTCACTTAGCTCCATTAGAGGTGCTAGTAAAAGCCACAGACTACCAGTCTACAGGAAAGTAGAGTGAAAATGCCTCTTAGTCTGAGCCTAACATCTCATAGGGAAGGTGGTGGTGCGCGGAAAACGTGTCATTAAAGATGCTTTACCAAAATGTCCAGTTTTGGTATAAAACAATCCATGCATGATAAGCAATTCTAATGCTGATTAGGAAAGATTATTTTCTAAAAACTCTTTAAACTAAAAAATCACCTTAGTTTTTTTAATATTGCCACTGGAGGCCTTTTTAATAAAGGCTCTTCGGAAAATATACCATGCCATCCTTACAAAATAGATCAAAATAAAGGCAATAAGATGGTTTTTGAAGTGAAAACTCATAAAGATCATTTTCCATGCTGACAGTGTGCATTTCATCCAGAAGTTTGAAGAGTCAAATGCTACCTCAGCTGGGGGTTATTCTGCCAAATGGCTTCCAACAGTGACCACAGAGATGGAGGATGGGAGGGGTGCGTGTGTGTAGGAAAATAAATGTGATGTAAGCGACCCCAAACCCACATCATCTTATCAAACATCCGACACACGGAACCAAACGCACAATGCAAATCTAGAATACAAAAACTGAAACAAAAAAGACATGAACAAAAGGAAATAAAGCCATTTGTGAGTTACCTGCAGAGATTTAAAACAAAAAGAAGCACACGAACGAAGCAGATATAATTCACATGGATTTGCCCAGGAAGGAGAAAAGGAGGGGTGAGTGTGAGGGCTGAGGGGGAGAAAGAACAGATACCTTTTTTTCTTAAACAAATCCATCATGAAAGAAAATGAGACAAGATTATAAATAGGCCGAGTTATAGCGCACCATGGGATTTTTAATCTGGCTACCTGTGGTTTTTGCAGTTAAAGCCCTATTCAACAGTGGGAAGGGAGGGGGGAAGCGGAAAAAGAAAAAAAGAAAAAAAAGAAAAATGAAATCACGTTTATGTGCCAGTTTCGCAAACGCTCCCCCAGCGAGCACCACCAACAATGCTGGCAAACAGGAAACACTCATTATCAGCAATTTCTAATAAGCGGACGCCTTTCAAGCGTTATTGATCGTTACCTGGCCGTCTCGTTTCTTGCTCTCGTGAGTTTGGCTCTCGTGTTCTGCCATGGCAGCGCGGAGCCGCTTCTCCAGTTTCTCGATCTCCCGTTGATGGTCTCGGACCAGGCAGTCCTGCACTGCCTTGTGCTGCTGGAATAGGTGCGTCTTCTCCTGTTCATGCTCCTGCTTCAGCTCCCCTATCTGATTGGACAGGGAGGAGTACAGTTCATCAATAGAACATCCTTGTCGTCATGACAACTGGTCTACAGCTTAATTTCCCCCTTAATTTCATCAAGTTGGCAATTTTATTTTTACGTCACTATTACCTCACCTCTTAAAAAACCACCGTTAGCGTGACAGAATTCCTCCAGACAATCCCAACAATGGAGACAACCGAGCAAATCCAGCGCATCCTTGCCCAATTTGTTGGTACAAATGTCGGAAGCGTACAAAAAAAATATAAATTTAAAAAAAAAAAAAAAAAAAAAGAGAGGCATTGTCGCATTGTGTGGCGGGTGCCCCCGTATCCCGCTGCTGCTCCTCAGCAGGGCTGAGGATCCTAAATGGTTAATAGGCAGCCTGCTCGCCCCTTCGCTTAAGTATACACACACACAACCCCCCACCCCAGCAATTAAAGCTTTGCAAGATTTCTTTATGATTTCCAAAGCAAACGCTCTTCCTGCGATATTCCTCAACGCTGGCGCATAGAGTTGTCTCCTTTTTTTTTTTTCCCTTAAATAAAAAAAAAAAAGGCAAGAAAATTATAAAAAAAACAAAGCTCTATTATCCCGTTGTCAGCTACGCTATCCCAACATAAACAGATGTATGTGTTCCAGAAGGGCACCTGCTGTGCCGCAAGCTTGCACCATGATTTCATAAGAAGCCCTCTATTCTCAGGAGCCGTTCCCAGTCCGCACCACACTGGATGCTGTGACCTTGGCCACTCTTAGCCTCTCCCCGCTTGCCTGAATGGCAGCCCGAGACCAAGGGCCTGGTTGCCGCAGCTTTGATATTAATCCTCCCGCCTGCGCACAAAGGCACCCTACCTGGCCTGCACACTGGAGCGGCCAGGCCGCCTTTGAAGCAGGTGATGAATAGGGACGGCAGGAAGCCGCTTCCCCACTGAACTCCGGGCCACACAGCTGCTAAGAACAGTCACTTGGATTTTTCTTCAGTTTTGGTGGATTTCGGAGAAGGAGGAAGGGGGGGAAGAAGAAAAATAACAAAAAAAAAAAAAAAAGAGAAATCTCTTATCGTGAACATGGTGGGGTATTTTCAGCATGAGAAAGGAAAAAAAGAGCGGACGGGAGGAGCCGCTGTGTGAGCGCCGAGAGCGCCCGGCACCTTATCTTAAAGCTGTAGCATTCAATTCTGGAATGATATCAGCTGGTTGCCCGGCTTCCGTGGGGAAAATTTGAAGCTAAGTTAAAATAAATTTTTTTAAAAAGGGCATTTTCTCAAACTGCAGATCAGCGTATTGCAAGTTTAAAAGGGAAATGTGCCACCCGTGCCGCAGTTGGGAGCAGCCTTCCCAAACGGAGCGAGGAGAACAGATGCAACACTGCACAATTTAACATATCTACATTATTTAATAACACTAAAGAGCTCATTAAGAGATGCCTGAAGTCCCTGCAGGGGTTAACCCCTCACATTTTCCATGCTGGGCCTGGGATCCTCACACAAAGTTCTTTACGCCAGGTTTTTGCCCAAGGTTTCTGTACAAAACTGGTTTCCCTCGGATGTTCGTGGTGTCCATCCTGTGCCTAAGAGAAAGAGCTGTTGCTCCCTAAAATAACTGTAGAGCCTTTGCCTGATTTAGGAGAAAAAATGTTTAGTGTTTCTTCATAAATCACACCTGATTAAAAAGAAATCATGTGAGAGGCCTTTTCCTTCAAACATTTTATTGTCTTAATTACTGGGTTTTCAGCTGGTTGTGCCATGTAGGTCTGGAGTAAGGAGCTTCAATTATTTGAGTTGTCACTTTTTTACCAGAAGACAGGGCAGCAGGCAGGGAATGTAACCCAGAGGGAGCAGGGAACAGATCCTGCTTCTCCAACTCTTTACACCTTTACCACACTGACCAAAGTAAATAGTTTTGTTTAGTAATATCTTCATTTACAGCATTTATAGACACTAAGTTTTTTAATTTAGTAAGTGAAAGGCGCAAAAGGTTCTTCAGCAGGAGGGGTGTCCCCCCAGCTGCTACGTGGGAAGAGAAAGGGTGGCACCATGAAGGGAGGTGTTTTTACAAAAGGCAAATTTGTTGAAGAAAAATGAAAAAACTCGCCTCATTTGAAGCTATGTATTCTCCATGATGATTTTAGTTTGATACTTTAAGAGGTTTCTGGCAGGGAGCAGAGGTGGAAAAACAGGAAAGGAGAGAAAGGATGAGGAGTAGAGCACTTTCATCCCTCAAAGACCTCCAAACCCATCTTCCCTAACAAATGTTAGCAGGTATTCCACATTGCCAACCAACAAAACAAAAACCACAAAGTGACTGAGCAGCCATTCCCTGCACTACCAAGCACTCCCTGAAGTCCCTGCTCTCTTCAGAACTGCCAAGCACTACGACTTCTCTTCCACCCCTCCCTCTCTCATTCTTATATTGTTATTGGGTTGTTTTTTGAAAGGAAAAAAAAATTAATGCATACCAATAAAACTGAAAGAGAAAATCCATGCTGCTTTTTAGCAACAATAGAACTTCTTCATCACAGGAAACTGCATGAAAACTGTATTAATTCTTCATAAACCAGACGGATTCTGTCTCCTCTTTGAGGCAGAGAGCGCCTTTATGAATGATATAACAAAACCACCTCCTTCAAGAATTCTGTTGTGTTGAGATGTTGCTGCATCGCCCCCTCGATGCTGAGCACTTCATCAGATCACATTCAAGTGTCTGCTCCAGTCCAGCACTTCAGAGTCCAGAGGGCAGGCACTGGTAGGTGCTATACACTGCAGCCAGACAGGCAACACGACATTCACAATGGGCATTAGGAGCGACACTGAAAAGAAACATTCATTAAATAATCGTGTGTGCCCTATTACCATAATCACAGGGCATTCATTGTGCCTTGCATGTTTCCTCATCTTGTCGTCCCAAAGATGAAAATCTCTTCTTCCCTTCCCTGCGCATCTGTTCCTGTCTCCAGCCATGGCCTGGACACAAAACCAAGCAGGAATGTCTGTCTGATCTGAGAGAGCCTTTCTTACCACTGCTGTTATCAAGTCACATAAGTATTTCAAAATTATGATCTCTTCTTAGCTGAATTCTTCATTTTTTAATTCTTTCCACACAGTATGATGGAACCACACTCAAGGCAACAGCCAGCAAGTGATATACTAAGCTGTCATCACAATTACACTATTTACGTTAAATTTAGCTTTTAATTACACTATTTCTTCTAAATTTGGCTTTTAACGGAAATTTAAATTTAAATTTCCTTACTCCTGCAGAGAAAAGAATTTTAAGAAGAAAATGAAAGCCTTAACAAAGAGCTAAAAAAGATTAATGCAAGAACTGTGTCAGTCTCTTGCTGTTCACTCACACAAAAGGTGCCAAACAAATCTGGCAATGTGGTTCGTGCCCAGGCCAGTGACAACCCAGCTGATGAGCACAGGCAGATGGAACTGCACTCACATGGGGAGGTGCTTCAGGACAGCTTGCTAAAGCAGGAGACAGTTAATACAGAGCCAAGGTGAAATGCTGCTGCTGTTAGCACGCCTGAAGAACAAAGATCAACAATAAACAGCCCGCTGATTGCAGGAGATGTTTTCAGAAGGCAAAGATTTGTAATATAATCAACGCCAGCAAACACCTTTTGAAAGTCCCTAATTTAGACAAGGCCTTCTACTACCCAGTTTTTGCTTTTACATCACACTCTAAGTTTAGGCTTTTCAATTTTAGAACAATTTCAACTTGTTCTCAAGAACAAGCATGCCTTTGAAATTCTTTTTAGAGTCCCCAAAGGAGGGAAAGGAAATTAGTTAGCTCACTACCTCTTTGAAAAATGTAACTGCTACAATAAATATTTGACACCAAAGTATGAAAATTCATGTAAATTTATGTCCGCAATTCCAGAAATATTTTAAGTAACACCTATATAAAATACGGTTTTGCAAGGCAGGATGATTTTATAAGCACTGTTTTGGCATGACTGAGCTGAGGGCAGGAGAAGCCACCAATGCATTGCACATGTCACGGCAAAGAACTGAGCTAAACTCACGCTGCAGCACACCTACAGCACGTCTGCTTGCAGTATTTCTATCCTAAAATCACTTAAATGTTTGTAAATCAGGTGTTTGCATGATTACCTTGCTGAAAACCAGCCCCAGCCTCTGGCCAGGCAGGGCACAGCACATGATCTGTCCCCAAAAAGCAACTCCAGCAAAATCGAGCGTTTTCTGTCTCCTAAGCCTCTAAATAAACGTGCGTGTTCCGTGAGGATATGGGGATTACCCATCTCTGCAAATACTGCTGCTAAAAGTAATCTGATCTAGCAGGCTGGAGGAGTGAGTATTAATCATGTTGGGGTCTACTTTAGCATAACTTTGGGCAGAAAAGGAGGATCTTCACTGCAAATTAAGGGAGAAAACCAGAATCATTTTTACCAGAACTCCTTCGCATCAGGTAAATTAAATGGATTTTAATTTACAAATTTTTTTGAGATTCTTCTATAAGTTGAAACAGAAAGTACTTCCAAGATACAAGGGCTGTAATGAGCCAAAGGCAAATAGGACAGTGAAAAACACATCTGTGCAAAACCACACATTACCACTGAAGCAGCAAGTACATGTGGGGTAATGTACATAACTTTCTATTTCATTGCAGGCTGCAATAATTTAATTGGCATGACTGTGTTTTCTATAATACCTTTTCACCAACCAATAAGAATTCTATTTCAACCACAAATGAAGAATTGCAAGAAATTCTATAAAATAAACAAGTTGTTTTTCAACTGCAGTTCAACTGTAAATCAACTGCAGTTTGATTTATCTCCCCTAAAACAATGCACCTGAATGGTCTCACTCTCACCATATAAAATTATATTCCTGATCTGTATATTCTTACTTATAAAGGTTTTTCAGAATTTTAATATTTTTAAAGTATGGGTAGAACAAATCCACCTCAGTCCTCCTGTCTTCCCAATCTTCTGCATGAGCAAATTTGTTTTTAATTTGCAGAACCACAGAACTGACTGGGTTGGAAGGGACCTTTAAAGCTCATCCTGTTCCACCCCCTGCCATGGGCAGGGACACCTTCCATTGTCCCAGGTTGCTCCAAGTCCTGTCCAGCCTGGCTTTGGACACTCTCAGGGATGGGGAGTCCACAACATCTCTGGGCACCCTGTACCAGGGCCTCCCCACCTTTATGGTAAAGAATTTCTTCCTAATATCTAATCTAAACCTGCCCTCCTTCAGCTAAAGGCCATTCCACCTTGTCCCATCACTGCATGCCCTTGTGAAAAATCCCTCTCCAGCCTCACAAAATACTGGAAATGGAGTTGCATCCCTGTGATTAAATCTCACTTGGTGCCAGGATGAACACCAGGAGGACCCTCCCCTTCCCAGCCCACCCACACCACCAAACCCATCACAGGCTGCAAACAGAAATATTCCTTCCCAGCTGACAGACCTTGAGTCACTGCAAAAGCCTGTCTGCAGCAGGCTCTGGTGCAGAATTTGCTGTACACAGTCTTTGTTTAGGGATTCAGTTTATCCAAGGACCTGCTTTGAACACAGAAGTGCCTTCCCAGCCGCTCGCGTGCCTCGCTGCTTACCGCAGGCACCCGTTTGTGCTCCTGCATCGCCTCCCTCTCCCTCCTCCCCTCAAAGTGGATTCTTTGACTACACAGGGAGCTCGCGCTTTTAACTCTGAATCACACACCAGTTAGATGCCTGAAGGAGACCGTGCAAATACCCATCTGTCTGGTTAACAATTCTGTAAACAGCAATGGCACCATGAGAAGATTTCCACCCACTCTTCACTTGGAGGTTAAATTCGTCTCCTTTTCCCATTTGTGAGTTTTAGCTATAAAGTAAAAAGTTGATGTTGATTGAAGAAACTACTCCTCAGATATTCTGCACAAATGGTATTCATCTGTGTGCTAGGATGGTTCAAAGGAAACGTTTATGCATCCTAGATTAATTTATTAAATGAAATTTATGCAGCTTGTTGCTGATGACATGAAAAATTTAGAGCTTCTACTAACGTGCTCATTTGGCCTCCTTGCAAGAACAGACTGTATTTCAATTATCTCAGAGTACAGACAAAGAGGAGAGGAACAAAGCTTTTCACAAAGACTCTCTCCTCATAACTAAACCAGCATACTAAAAATGGATAGTGGATCTCTGAAAATAAACGGCCAGGTTAATGTACAGCTAAGGAACACTTGGAACGCTGGTCTGTCCGAGGAATAGCAGATTTCACACAGGGCTTTGCAGTGCTTCTTTCACTTGGGTGGGAAACCGACTGGTAAAAGAGAAGGTAGAAAAACACAGAAAATGAAGAAAGAGGCCAGAAGGAAAGCTGGGATGGAAGTGCAGTGGCAGGAACTCTTCAAGGAGCAACGGCACAGGGACAAAGTGTGCTGGAGGTTGAGTTTGTCATCTCTATTACTATTAATTAAAAAATTAATGTTTTACCTGAGAGAACCTCACACTTTTCTTTAAATTAACCTCACTATAAAGTTACAAAAGACAAGATCTACAGAATATTCTTCCTCTCCTCTCAACACCACTTTCCTCTGCTCCAGCACACTGCTGAAACAAGAACAGTGTCCCAGCACCACCTCACACACTGGCCTTGCTGCTGGCAGGTAACATTGCAAACATGCTTTTCTCACTTTTAACCAGCTTTTTTGCACTTCTTTACCTCACCTTCTTTATTATAACAGGCATATTTAAGCTCAACCACACCTGTCTTGCTCTCAACTTAAACGCATTATCTATTGACTTGTCTTTAGCATAATTTCAAAGTGATTTCATTAAATATCCAGGAAAATATTTTTTAAGGTGTCTCTTTCCTATTTGGATAAATAGGACAAGATGACAACTCTAATTTCTTCATAACTTTTACAGAAGTCAGAACCCAACAATAAATGTCACAAGAAAGGATTTCCTGAGATACAGGGAGATTCTTCAGCTATCATGTAACAATTTTCCACTTTCCTATGGAAGTATGAATAATTATTTTTAAAGGTAATAAACACAGTTAAAGATTAACCAAACCAAAAGGATTATTTATATATTTAGGTTGGCAACTAATCTCAGAAAATATGGCCATAACTCATCAGGTAACCCTATGCTGCTATCACAATAACTCATCCACTGCTTCATTTTGTGTTCTCTCCCTGCTGGAAAATAGTTTCCTAGGCTTTGGCTCTCTTAGTAATCTTGCATCTCATTTATTTCACATTCACTCAGCCACTCCAGCAACTGTTTACAGAAAAAAATGGGTGTAACAGCAATGACAGTGATTATTAATGGTTTGGGGTTTTTTTTAAAGGACTCGCTAATGTCATTTAAGCATTAGGATCACATTAAGTTTACTGAAAGTGCTCCATTCTCGACAATTTCTGAAAATCTGTCTGAAGCAAAGGTGTGCAGGTACCTGAGTGTGCTGGGGAATGTCCCTGCATGGAGCCCTGTTCCACCTCTGCCATGGAACCACCACTCTCCATGAGAGATGTGCTCTCAGAAAGTGCTCAACTGACACAGATATAGGAAAAAAACCCAGCAAATTCCTTAACTTTTCTGTCAAATTTGACTAAAATCCATTACTGAAAAGCCTGGGCACATGCTCTTTCAAACATCTGGGTTCGTAGAAGATGAACTCATCAGAAACACTTTCCAGGTATTTGGAGCTAAATTGAGGATGTAATTAGAAAGTAGGGGGCAAAATGAAAAAAAAAGAAAAAAGAGAGGGGGTGCAAAAAACCAAACAACCTTTCTTCCTGTGCTGACAGTGCCATAAAGCCCAAGTATAGATACTGCAACCATTTCAAAGGCAGGAAAGGCTGAGGCCTTCACTGTGCTGTCCACTGGCTTTGAAGTGCCAAAAGCAGCTGCTCCCAGCAGATAGGAACTGTGGTGCTGCTGGAGTTATTTTTTTTCTTCAAAATATACTTTCAAATCTAACAGCTGCAAGTAGAACAAAGTTGAGCTAAAGTATATTTAAAGAAGAAAAAAAAAAAAAGCCACCAGTTTCTCTCTGAGAGTGTTCTCAGTGGATACTTCAAAAGCAAGTGGCACTGAATCAGATGAAGCTGGAACCAGGAGGGACATGTGACAACTGAAACCAAATACTGCAAGATCCAAAAGTTCCTTTTTGCTTTATGAATGGATTTCAGTGCATTTGAAAAGTTAACAAAATATTAGTTGCAGTGTTTTTGTCCAAATCCTTTTTGGAGCGAAAGACAGAGATAAATACGTATCAATGTATCAGGTTATGTGTTGTAATAAATATCAGATAAATATCAATATATCAGTATGTCTAATCTGCAGGCAGAGCAATCTTTCAGCCCCACAATGAACAGCCCATGTTCACACCAGTAATTGTTTTGAAATCAATATTCAAGGACAGTCCTGTGACATCAACCATTCAGATAAAGTTGAGAAGTGAAACCACTGCGCCAAGTGCCCACACTTCCAAAATGTCTCTCACATTGGAGAACTGGATAACACACCACTTAATCTGGTTCTTCATCACCAATGTGATTAAAATTATGGGCAACTGAGTTGTCCAGGGTGTCATCAGTGCTACCCCTGCCACTCACCATGACGGTCACCAAAAATAGATCTGCAGGGCAATTTCCCTTCCCTTTGTGTCTAAATTCCATGTGACAATTAGGTTCAGACACTTGAGGCAGAACACCTCAAAGCAACCACTGCATTTCTCAGGTAGCTAAAATAACCAGGTTTTTGGTTGGGTGTTTATTTCCAACTGGAAGTCTGCTGGAGCCCTGCCAAAATGTATCCCCACTTCGAATTCACTGCTCTATTTAAACAGTTTAAATCAGTCTGTTCCTCGCCAAGTAACAACCAAAGAAATATGCAGTAAAACAAGGCAAGGAAAAGTCTGCTTTTAAAAATGGCTTAGAAGTTCTGAAGCATAAATAGAGAGCAGTGCAGAGAAACAGAAGTTGGAAGTACTGAAAGGAAACTTCAAGAGTGGAAGAACTGAGCTCATCCTGCTCCGTGGTGGGGCTGGAGGGGCTTTGTGCCTTCCAAAAGAAGGTTGCTCCTAGTGATAACCCACTGCAATCTGCAGGAAGGGCTACATATTCTTCATGCTCACCAACTTTCAAAGAACATTCCAGATTAAGTACTAAGAAAAATAATTTTTTAAAAAGGGCATAAACAGGATTCCACTGAAAATTCTTCTGCAGCTCTCATTGTTTAGCTGTTTAGGGCTGAAACCCTTGGGCTTCAGTGATGTCTCAAAGTTTAGCTGTTCTTTCTTACAATAAAAGCAGTTATCCTAAATAAAATAAATTGGAACCAGTAAACTTATCTTCTTGTGAAAAATGCTTTCACTGATGTTTACCACAATATCAACACTGCTACAGATAGATTCACCAAAAAAATTTTAACTCTCATATTAATTTCTTGGTTTGTGGGTTTTTTTGACACAGCCTCCGGAAGGTGTGAATATAAGATGACATAAAACCAAACCTTGACAATATGAGACATTATCATTTGCTTTTAGTATGCCAAGTCAGCTGAGTATTTGGCAGCAAATTTATCTATGGCTTGGTGGATCTTACCATGGACAGTAAAAAAAAATACCATTTGTAGGTAGGAACAGGCTTGTTGTAACTCCTGATACACTGCAGAATAGCATTTATCTCAACAGATCAAAATCTAGGATGGGAAAATGTGAACAAAATCTTTGAATAAATGCTTACTTTGGACTTTAAAGATGCACTACAAATTATGAGAACTGTAAAGAAAAAAGTGAGCCAACTATATCACTAAAATGATGCGAAAATATGATTAAATAAAAGTTCCAGTTCAAGGCAGATGCTCAACTGACCCTGACACTCCCATCGCCCTCCTTTCAGTGTCTCTTTGACACATCAAACTTCCTCACCTTTCCTGCACAAATCCCCAGTATCTCAGACTATTCCTGAATCACTGAACACAGGAATCATCATAAATAACATCCCCCAGTTAAGCTGAACACCTGTGAGATGTCCCTCACCCTTCCAGAGGCCAACGTGGCACCTCTGTCAGGTGGCAACACAAGTGGTGACGTTGACAGTTCTGAGTGAGGAGAGGGAAAATGCTTTGATCTGACCCAACAAACTCCCTTCTATTCCAAGAGCCACGCACAAAACACACCATTGTTCCTCCCCAGCACAGACCAGGGTGTCTCTCAACACCTACCAAAGCGATCTTGTTCCTTAATTCCCTGAAAAGCCCCTTCCAGATGGACCAGAGCAGGCCTGGCACCAAAGCCAACCGCAGCATTTCATCCTCTCACAGCACAGAAGATAAACAGAAATGAAACCACATCTCCCTGCTGGAAATGCAGGCTTAGATCCACACAAGAACAGTGATAAGAGAGAACTTTTATGGATTAACCACCTCGTTCCTACAAAGTACTAAAAAAACCCTTTCAATCCTTCAGCAGGTGTTACCAACAAAGGCCACTTTAGTTTCATGACCAAGTACCACCTCACACTGGTGTCTGGTGGGGCAGCTCCTTAGCTCCCAAGTCTGTATCACGCAATAATTTCTCTAATTCTACCTTTTCCCCTCCTTTACATTTCACAGCACTACTGAACAAAACTCTTGTCTCCACCCAAATGTTTCCTGAGTATTTCCCAACCCTGCAATTACATTACAAAGAAGAAAATCACGATCAGTGGGCCAAAACAAGCATTCGTAGGAACACTCCCTGTGTCAAAAATGATAAAAAGAATAAACTGCCATTTCTTGACAAGAAGAGAAACAGATAATGCATTAAACAATTGAACCTGGTGATTATGAAAATAGGTGTTGCCACCTCTGAGGCTGGGAAACAATTTGAAAGAGTCGGAGGTACAAAGGATTGTGAAGAGGAAACAAAAAGTATTTTCTGTGTAGGTTCTTCCCCCTCCATCCCCATCACAAACTCTGCATATCTATAAATTGTGTTTTTATAGGAAGGACAGCAAAACACAGTGACCTACAGCTGTAGAGAGGGGTGTCCCTTCTCCCCTCCACCCAGAGGAGCAAAGCAACTGACCTGTTGTTCATATCTTTTCTTGATCTCATCCAACTGCCGGGAGAATTCTTGGGCTTGCTTTTCCCGGAGCAATTTTGATCTGCTTAGATCTGCTTCAACCTCTGCCATCTACATGGGAAAAGAAAGGGAATATTTAATTTTTCTAAAAAAAAAAGGCATAGCTTGAAATGTTCTGACATTTCTACAGTTGTTTGTAAACCATCAAAGAGGAGAATATGACTTGTTGAGAATGATAACAATACCACTTGTATGTGGTGAAAATGAATATTCAATCTCTACAGGATTATAAATTACTCAAGGACATAGTGATCACTGTTATGCCACTCCCTAATTACAAAGGATTGGCTCAGTTTTTCGCTCCACAGTGGTGAATATCCCATTGAAATTAAGTGAATATTTTCTCTAGACATATTTAAGACTCAAGTATATTTCACTTAAAAATACACTGCCTGTGGAAATTCAAGGGAAATCATGTGCGAGTCAGAGCATAAACTACATATTTAAAGCAAGTTTACATTAAATCAGAAAATAACTTAAAATAACTTAAAAGAGAATTATTTGGCTGCAAGTTAAGTCCTCTGAAGATAGTCATCGCCTATGAATAATGAGTCCCACAGATTCCAGCACGCAGCATCAAGGAAGCAATTTCACAACTCAATTAACAAAGGCTTTTGTATCAAAAGCACAACTGTTAGCTGTACGTCAGGCATGTTTCCAAGGGAATATATATATAAATATATATATGTGTAACTCTGCTGCAGTGCACACTCATCAATGACATCTAGATCCCAACATAAGCAGTGAATAAATTGTGTCCCTAAAAAGAGAAAAGAGGTGGAGGGGTTTGAAGGACCACAAGCCCATCTGCTCCAAAAAAAGAAGAAACCCATGAATTCCTGAACCACAAGCCAAAATCCTGCTTGGCCTGAGGGAGTGCTCAGTGTTCAACAGATGTCTGTGCCAATTGGCCTGGACATCACTCCTCAGCCAGGAAGGAGGAGAAAAGGCAGCACTCGGAGCGGGAAAAGCATTTTTTTTGCAGAGTACTCCAGCAAGAAAGGAAGGGACTGGAGTAGGAGCAGTTGGCCAAACAGAAAATGGAAAAAGAGAACAGAGAGGAAGCAGCTCCTGAACCTCACTGCTACTATCGGCCATTAAGAAAAGGGACTGCAATCCATGTTTTATAAATAATTTTCTTCCAGCTCCAAACTTACTCAAATTGCATATCCATGGCCGTATTTTACTCAGGTTAATAAAACCCAGAAAAATAACAGATCTTGTTACTGCTCTAAAGGAGTTTTTTTAAGAGAATGAAAACGTTCTAAAAAGTGAAATAGTAAAAACATATGCAAAGATGCTTTAAATCTACTGGCTTTTGCAATTCACTCATTAGGTCACATTCATCTATTTCCAACAACTGCAACAAAAGCTCTTGATCATTATTTGCCAAACCCAGGAAGCCCCAGATCTAAAGTACCATGAGACAGTCTGTGTATTATTTCTCTTTTTTTTAGTTACTACTGGAAAAAATGCAGATCTTGCAGTTAAACATGTGACACCCACCCACCAGTGGACATCAGGTGACTCTTAATAATCACAAGCTTGACAAAATAGGAAGCAGATGGCAAAATAAATGATATTATCATAGAGCTAAACTAATGAATCAAATATTGATTGCAACATCTGAAAATGACCTCATCTTACTCACCTCCATAATTAACTTTATCTCACACCAAAAATGGGTTTAAAGCCCAGTATTCCTAATGTAGATAAAAGGACAGCATTGCTATGGCTACTGCAGTTGTTGTTTTGTAAGTAATACATTCCACTTCACCACAAAACACAGAATTTTCCAGTATGTTCCAATGTAGTGGGGGATTTATCTAAGAGTAGGCAGAGCAATGAGAAAGGCAAAGCTATGAAGAGAGAGCTTCAGCAGTGTTCCTTTGATGTATTTCCTGGGACCTGGGTTCCTGTAGAATAGAACCACTCAACTGTACAATATCATTTAATACTTGTAGGTTTTAGCACCCAAGCAGGGAAAGGGTAAACCTCTGGCTGATCATCGTGGAGTACAGCAAAATTGATTTTCACAATTTCCCAGAATGCAACAATATTCTGAAAGAAATTTACTTTCATTTTAAAATTACAGTTGACTTAGTTTTCCAAATTCTTTTGCATTTTCTTATATTTTGGATTGGTTTTCTTTGCTGAAGGTTTTTTAAGTGAACGAAACTATTATTAGCCTTTCTAGAATTAGACAACATCCCTTTTGGAGCAGAACTAGGAGATTATTTTAAGTCCTCATGAAGAAATAGCAGGAGGGTCACACAGTACTGAAAATGTCAGAATAAAATTGTAGGATTTGTTGTATTGCCCTCATGGGTCTGGTTTGCTGAACACATCTTGCTTTTATAAGTTTGTTCTTGGTCTTTTTTTTATTTCCAAATTCTATTATTCGCTGTCTGCATGGGTCTTAAAAATATCAGCAGTGAAGATTTTCAAAAAACTTTGAGAACAACAGAAAGGGAATTTCCTCCATCCTAAGGCAGCATCCTCAGCCACCTATTCCAGCCCCAGCCTGCAGCACTCTCCTGTCAGCAGAGAGATTTGGTCAAGGTAGGTGGGGTTGGAACGTATAACACAGAATTACAAGCTGCAGTTCTGTCTGGACATCTCAGCCACACCAGGATTTAAGGAAATATCCCTTCTCTCCCCTTCTATTTGATCACCTGTTGCTTTTTTCTCATTTCACTCCTTGGGCTGCTTTTGTAAACTCCCAGGAGAATGGTTTAGCTACTGTTCGCCCCGTAAGAAATTTATGCCACTAAAATCCCTGATTTTCAGGGACAGAAAAATGGATTTTTCCATCCTCTGCACATGACTGCCAGCAGCCACCACAGCTCTGCTCCTCTTTGGGCTCAAACTGATTACAGGAGCTCATTAATGAAAGACAGAGTTGCTGGGAAAAGAGTAGGAAGAGACACACATTTAAGTGGCAAATGACAAGCATTGTTCCATAGGGTGTATAAACTAACACTTTATACTCTCACTCCTGAAAAATCCCTAATCAGTATCACAACTGCAGATATCTTTATAACAATGACAATTCTGGCTTTGTCAGAAAGATGAAACACCCGCCACCATCCCTTTCTGACTCGCTGCAAAGACACTACATTGTGAAAGATTTTGATGTAGCACTCTCAAGTGGAGCATGTTTCTGGCATTATAAGATCAGAATCCGCTATCCCACTGCGCCAGAGTTTCAGAAAGGCTGGCATTGTGACCTCCTCACCCGCTGTTTCATTTCAGCAGAGTCTTTCTCTGAGTTCAGCTCCACCTGCCGCTTAAACTCCTCCAGGGCAGCGCCTGCCTGCTGGGCCTGCAGCCTCTGTACCTCCGTCACCCGCCTCAGCTGCTCCTCCTTCTCCCTAGAAAGTCACAGAAAATTTTCAGAGTTCAAGTATCAAATAAAAGAACAAGTGTGCTGGTGTAAAAGAGAGGCCTTTAACCCCATCAGTTTAAAATAGTATTCAGATTTCAATTTCCTGTCCCAGCTTCTGCCCAACTTCCCTTTGCAGGGCTTTGAAGAAGGCGATGGAAGGCCGGAGTTATTTTCGCTTTCTCCGATTGAATTTCGCACGCCCAAACACGGCATCCACAGCTCACAACAAAACCTCCACCTTCAAAGTCTCTCTTCACTTCAATGGCTCTCAGTTACCCACTGTAAAACCCCCGCTATTAATCTCATCTAATTAATAAATTTTAATAACAGTAACAATAAATAATTACAAATTAAATTTCATTAAATTCGATTTAACACCCCCCAATACTTAAACAAGCTCTTTTTAGCATGATGGCCTTTCTAGATTAAAAAAAAAAAAAAAAAAATTATCCCAGTGCCATCTTTGCTCAGCCAAGGTGCAGGATTATTCCCTGCTTGTCATATATCAAAATGCAAAGCAGGGTAATGCGTGACACGTGGTTCCTTCTTAATCTGTTAGAAAGCCAGAATGCTGTGAGATCTATTCAGCCTTTACAGTAATGACAGATGTTAAATCTCTGTGCAAAGATATTTCATATCAACAGACTACACTATGTGACATATTAAACCTGATACACCTACAGAAATCAGGCTGGGTTTCTTCAGACTTGGTGGTCTATCAAGAGTAAAGCTTCTGTAATATTTTATGTACATTCACATATATACAGACACATGAAAACATAGATATTCACCATATTGACACAACACAGACAAAAATTCAGGTAACTTATAAATATTTCAGAAATTTTGATGTGAGTCCTCAAATATTACTAACTCTTATTAACTTGTTACTGATTTTGTTATTAACTTTTTGTGACACGTTTCTACTCCCCCAGGTCAGTGGAGCTGCCTGACTTTGTGTTCAGACACTGGAGAACACGATGGTGGCATCGAGGGACAAAGCTGGCTCCACCCATGGCTTGTAACAGAGGACACATTCAAACAGACCTGGGGCTGACATTTTCATTTTCCAGGCAGAAGGAAGTACCTCACGATAAATTTCCCATTTTGACAGAAATTATTTCCATATAAAACAAAGCATCTGACACATAAGAGACAGAAAAGCCCAGCTAATTCATCTCGTCTGTCACCTTGCCAGCACTGGAGGAGCTGCTGCAGCACTGAGCGAGCCTTTCAGAAAGGTCAGGAAGCTGCCAAGCCCAAAGTTACAGAATTCACATCCTCTTCTGCGGTTTGCAGACCAGACTTTGACAATGGGACAAAGAACATAATCCTACATCTTCACAAAGTGGCTGTTTGCAGTGCAGGAGAGCAGGGTAATTCCATTAGCAAAGAGATCAAAGAAATGCCACAAGGCCTGAGTCAGTACATTGCTGTTTACTTCTAGAGGTTTTTGTCATGATGCATATTTAAAAAAAAAAAAAAAAAAAAAAGATTTAATTTTGGTGCCTCACTCACAGCTGATGGAATAATTGAGAATAGGGAGACGGCTCCTCTCATTACAGGAAAAGGAAAATACCTTTCTTCCCCAGCAGAAACTGGAGGAAAACAGAACAAAATCCTGTGTCACAGTTTGGTGATGATTGTTTTGGGGTTTTGGTTTTCTGTTCTTAGAAGATCTGTGCAAATTATCTTCAAATTTACTACAGAGCATCCATCAGCCCTCCAGCTATTCTCTATTTCTACAACCTCATCGATTCCATTTCCTACACTCCTTTGAGGGGGAAGCACATCTGTGTTAATCTAAATCACCACATTCCCCCTTCATTTATGAGCCAATAAAAATTACACAGCAAAAAAACATCGCTACCGAAATGAACATTTTCCCCATCCAAACTCAAATGGCAAAATACCATTTAGGATTTAAATTCCTCCTGCAGAGGAACCCAAAGATCCAAATTTCAAGCACAAAACTTGTCCACAATCCCTCAGAACGGGCACACCAGTGACACGTCCAGGGCTCAAAGTGATAGGAACTGTCTGATGGGTCAGTTATCCATCTGCTCCTGCAGGTTGGCTCAGTTATCCCTCAAATTCCACATTCCAAGAAGCTGCTGAATACAGGTATTTTCAATTTCACAGCTGTTTGACACTGAATTACAGCAAGCACATAACTCCCCTCTCCCACAACAAAATCTGCCTCAGAAAGAGGAATATGTAAGAGCTCTGTCCACATTTGTTACCTTGGAGAGGGGAAAACCTCCACTTCTCCTAAAGATCCGTAATTCAGCAATGGGCACTGGATAACAAATCTCTCTCCTTGCAAAACACATCTAATAATTCCACTCCACACTGGAAACAAAACCAAAAATTGAAGCTTATTCAAACACATCTACACTGCCAAGTGCCACGAGACACTGGGACAACAGCTCTGGTCCAGTCAGATGGAAACACGACAAATCTAAACATAAAAGGACAAGATATCAGTCCTCATGCTCTTAGAGAGGCTCCAAATTTATGCACCTTCTTCCTTAGGAAGATATTTTTACTTTGAAATATTATGATGTAAACTTCTAGTAATGTGGTTTTATGCACCTTCCTTTCTTTAAGGACTTAAACCCATGAATAAATGCAACATCTCATTATAAGCAGGAAAAAACCCTTCATTTTTAAGGGTGTGGAAGCCAGCCCTCTCTATTTTTTGTGCAGTTCAGATTTGTACAGAAGCTTAGAAAACCTGTACAACAATGGCCCTCGGTTCACAAATATAAGAAAAGCCTCACTTTTTTTCCCAAGACACCAAGCAATGTGCCTTGCATGAAGCACTAAAATATTCACTTTGAAGATTATTTTTTTCAGTTGGACTAGTTGTGGGGGCCCAATACAATGCAATTATATCACTTGAATCCCCTAAAGCTGAGCCGGCTTGAATATAAAAACAGGGTAAATTTACTCTTTGCCCCCAATTTAAAAAGCAGCAAATTCCTTTTGTTTCAGTGTATAAAGGACATGGCAACGGAATTAGGAATCTTACACGGCACAAACCATCTCAGGGAAAGTTGACTGTGAAGTCCAGAATTTCAATTTCAGAAATCAGCACCCCGAAGTGCACTGATAAATGGGAAATACAAACATCTTACATGCGTCCTCTTCATGCTTAACCGTAAATATTTGTCTTGCTCTGTAAAATGTCTGCAACAACCAAACACAGTGAGACTTCAGAGCACAGCACTAAGGAAACACAGGGCAATCCAGGGGTTAACAGGAGAGGTGAATTAAATTTGGGATGTCCCAGTAAACCTTGGATGAACCAGCACCCCCCACCATTCCCTGAACAACAGCAAGGGCTCACCAACAGCACAAGGAGCAGGAGATGCACCTGGCTGGGTTTCAGCCTCGTCAACAAATTAAAACCCAACAAATTAGAAATGAACACAACATGGACCTCCATGGCTGCACAGGGACAGACTTTCACATCCCAGGAGCAAATCCACACCCAAGCTCCCTGTGTGTCGTTTAGAGAGCTTTTCAGTGACATGGAAAATAATAATAGACTGTGAAACTCCTCGTGTTTTCTCATAAAATTGTGCTAGGCCTTAATTCACAAATAGGCAAATTCTTCTCCAGGTTTTCAAAACCTGCTGGCAGCACAGCCCATGGAATCCCAAATGTACTGGAGAACAGAAGCAGAGCAAGGAATTTCTATAAGGATATATTTTGCCACTGAATAAGCTTCTGAAACTTAAATTCTGATGGACTCCACAAGAGGGAGAGGCTCCATCCCTTGCCCGAGTCTCTCCCAGGTTGTTTTGACTCTGGGTTTATGCCTGGAGATAAAAACGAATCCCAGAATCCCAGAGTATCTCGGGTTGGAAGGGACCCATAAGGATCACTGAGTCCAACTCCCTGCTTCTCACAGAGCTACTTAAAACTGAATCATATGACAGAGAGAAGGCTGAGCTATGGGAAAAGCAGAGTCATGGCTGAGCCCCCAGCCCCACTGGTGATGCTGAGATCCTGCTGGGAAAGGCCAGGCTCTGCCACTCCCCAGAGATCCCACATTACACACACTCTAATCCTACGGATTCACATTTGCTGGGCTCACACAAGTCTTTACCCATTCCTTCCTCTCTTAAATATTACTACTTCTGAGGGAAAATTGCTTTGCTCCCCACCAAACTGCAAACTATTCACTTGCTGGAAGGCAGCTGAAGAAGGATATTGTTGTTTCTACACAGCCTTCCTTTTCACTTAATGACACAAGAAATTAAAAAATTGACTCTCATTAATATGCTGAAACAAAATCAGTTATCACCATTTATATAATTCGTTTAGATTTTAAAAACCCTAAAGAAAACCCTATATAAATACATTTCCAAAGGAGAGCACAATTTCTTACATAATACACAGCAAACTGTAGCTGAAAACACAACCTGCATCAAAACATACCCAAATTTCCCATGGAAACCAAAATTCAGGAATTTCACCTTAGTATCTTCAGCGTCTACAGATATGAGGACCCATCAAGTGTACAGACACCTATATTTGACTTTACATAGGGAAATTTAAGCAGATCCACGATCCTGATCCCATAGAGTCCCTCACATGGAGGTGCCCTGGTACCATAAGGACGCCACAAAATTGCAGCAGTTTAATGAATTAATTAAATTTATAGCCAAATGCGAGACCCATGCTACCAGATTTTAGTGCCACAACCAGTAAAAACCACACCCTGCAACAGCCCCATTGACTTCACTTCCAGCATGCAGATATTCCACTACATAACTGATGTATTAATGCCTAAAGTACCATGTATCTGTAAAAGAAGGCATTAATGGGTTAGTTAATTCTTACAGAACAATGCTTCAGCGCTAATGCCAAATCTGTGAAATACACAAAAATCTATTTTGCTTTTTCTGCTCTGTTTTTAACACACAGTGATAGCTCAGGAACAGCTCTGGGCCCAAACCCATCCCAGCTGTGGCTGGAGAATCCTTCTGCACAGGCTGGGATTCCCACAAACAACGAGCAACAACCATGCCAGCCCCAAACATATGGAATATGTGCAGAACACTTCTTCTTTTTGGTGTGGAGAGGGAGAGAGACAGTGTGAAGTCATTCAAGCGGAATGATAACTAAACCAACGCCAGATCAAAGGAGCAAAGAAGAAAGACTGAAATGTGAAGCTGAAATATTTATTGCCTTCAAAACATCATCTCTATCCTGTCCCTGGGCACTTTAATATTTCGGAGTTGTTAGAAAGCATTCTAACTTGTTTCATCGTTTCAAAGAAATAAAGCCAAAAATATAAAGCCAAGAAATAAATAGAAAGTGTTCCCCAATTTTAAGAATAAGATGAGCTTGTCTTCATGAGAAAAAACACAAATCCACTTATAAATTGTTTACAGTTTGCATAATTTGAGATGTTAACATCAAAAAGCTGGTCTGCATTCCTTCAAGTAAGCTCCAACAATGGAATCTATTTACAATACAATTATTATTTTAAATTATATACTTATGTTTTAAATAAATCATGAGATAACATTAACAAACTAAATCACTCCTTAAAGCCATTAATGAATTTAGAGTAAATAATACTCCACGTGTGTAGTATCACCCTGAAATAAGAATAATGCATTACATTCAAAATTAATGGCTCACAAATTAAGTAGACATTGGTTAAACACACTAATAATTATTATAACTATTTCTCATTACAATAATGACAGGGCACTGTTGTGGTAGGTGCTGTGCAAACACAATTAAACAGCAACTGCCAAATGATGAATGTGATGTGGGTTAAAAGGCTGGGCAAGCACTGTGAATGTGGCTGGAAAGGAAAACGTTACCATTTTGCTCCAGACTGCAGAAACTGCCTCCAATATTTAGATCCACCACATCTATGAAAGCCCACAGAGGCTCAGTTATCAAGGGAGGAGGATTAGAACAGAGATTAAACAGTCACGGCTTTCCCATGCTGAGACCACGGCTAAACCTCAGCAAGGGCAACACAGAGGGGAGAATTAGAGAGACAGGTGTAGATAATGGCTTAGAAAAAGGGAGACAAGTCTGTAATTAAAAGGTGGCCCAGAAAGGCAGCACAGACAGCAGAGAGATCCATGAGATACCCAGAGAAGAGGTGCAGAGAAGGCAAAGATGGAGATCAGTGAACAGCGCTGTGGCTGAGAGCTGGGGGGCGAATAAAATAAACCATCCAAGGACAAACTACGTGAGAAATCATCAGGCACAGGACAGAGCCAGGCAAGAAGAATCACTTAACACCAACAAAGCACAGCCCAGGGTGCGTGAAGAGTGACAGAGCCAACAGTGCTTGGCAAACCAAAGATGCTGAGGATGAACCATCAGGACTGACTGTTAAGGAGGTACAAGGGCTCAGAATTCATCCTGTCATTCTACTGACTTCAGGTAATTATTTTTATGGTTAAAATAATTGTATAGTTCAGCAATCAGAGTAATAATATTCATGTTGTAGTAGATAATAAGGATATTTAATTCTGGGGAACCATGAGCGTCTACTTGGCTCATTGGTTTCTGCTTTCCAAGAGGACATGGATTGTCACAATTTTCCTGTTTGAATTATTAACTTAACTCCTCGGTGAAGGTTGGTTGTATTGTTGCTGAAGCTGAAGGAAAGTTGTATGAAGTACATAAAAAGTAAAAGCAAAATTAAGATTATCAAATACAATCGAAGTCCAGCGACCACAATCATCAAGGAACAACAAGGAACAAAGTTTTTCGTTGTACTGTTTTGTAGATGGTTTCTAAGTGACCCAAAGGAGGTGACAGCCTGGAACATTTCACACTTTGTAACAATCAGTAATTGAATGCAATCATCTGTACAACTTTCTTCAGCCAACTGAAAGCTTTTCTCATTTCACCAATGTTTTGGGCATTGTATAATCTTGAAATACAGTTCACCAAATCTGAAAAATACACTGATGTGAGAGGGAAGCTTTTTGGAATAACAAGGGAACAGTTCTGACATTACTGTTGATTACTTGTATATTCATTTAGTCAATGCAACTGTGATAACCCTTAACTACATTAATTAACAGAATAGCAATTTACAGCAATTAATGAAGTGCTGTAGCATGATACAGCAACGGTCTTCACCTCACAAGGCAATACTTTTCATTTTATAAACTGTGTGCCATATCAAACCATTTTCATCACTAGAAAGATGTCATGTGATATCTCTATAACCATCTTGAGGGACATAACAGTCCCAGAGCCAAGGATTAAAAATCAACTGTTACATTTATTTTTGGTACAACTGGAGCTTTCCTTTCAATACATATTTCATTATTGCCAGTAGGTCTCCAGAGAAACAGGAGGGAAGAAAATGAAAGGCTGTAAATAGTTAATAGAACACTTTATTTTTGCTTTTAAGTGAGACTATTAAACAAAGCTACCACATTTTGGAGCCCTCTGTTCATGCTCCACGTTGTGGCCCCTAGAGCGAGGGTTAGGGAATGTTTACAATATGCTGGAAACTTTGACTGGGTTTGCTCTAAAAGGTTTCAGATGCTCAAGCACAGCACCAAGTGGAGAACAGCTGCTTGGTTTTCCACTGATTCCTAAAGGAGAAAAAAAAACCCAAAAACAACCAAACCAAAACCCACCCTACCAGAAAACACACAGTTTTAAAGAGTAAAACTGTATCCCAGCTCCTCAGCCACATCACATTACCACTGTTTTTAAATCACAGACTTGGCTTTTTTCATCATATTGAACTGCTGTAACAAGACAACCCTGAACATTTTAATAAAAGATAATGATGAACACAATGAACATGAGTATAAACTCTTAACAATGCTCTTTTATTGCAACACTTGGAATTAAAGACAATGCCTGCTCATATTCCTTTAATTATTTCCGGCTTTAAATAGTAATAGCTTTTCCATTCTGACAAGAATTCTCTCCATACACAAATACTTCATTTTCAAGGAAAAATGGAATTAACTGCAGGAAAACAGCTACACTTAGGCAATTACCCTGAAAATATTAACAACAACAACAACAAGCAATTACTCAGAATCTGGATTCAACTTAGGGGAGCAAGAAAGGAAAAAAGAAATAAAAAATTAACTTGTGGTTAAAGCTATCACTCCCTTTATTTATTTATCATTGCATTGATGAATCTCAGGCTGTTGTGTTTTGCTAGGTGCAGTGGTATTTCTGATGGACACCACTCCAAGAAGCCCATACAAGAGGATTTGAAGGAGCAGCTGTTTAAATATAAAGTTCTCAAAAGGCTTGGTAGAATCAAATTCTCAAGATCCACTGTAAATCGCAGCTTTCTTTTTCAAGATGTAACTTCTGCATATTTTGAAAAGCCTAAATTTTACTTCTTTTCAAAATGCTGGGATCTAACAATTATGCAAATGTAAATTGCAAACAAATTAAATTATTTCCACTGCTATTTATTCTACCTCCTTCTGCCAGCTCTCTTCACATGTTTATTTTTCCAAGCCTTCATCTGTTTCCCTCTTTATTGGGTCAGCAGCAGATTGTTCACCATTTATTTCTCTCAAGTCTATGTCCCCTCACTTCTTGTACACTGTTCCTTTTGTGGCATTACAGAGAGAAGAAAAGTTAAACAAACACCATGGGAATTTTGCAAGATGTAAGCAATCCTAAAGACCAGAAGATCCTTACATAAAACTTCCTGTGCTAAAGTTTGATGCGTTTTTTAGGTACTTCTGAATAAAGCAAGAAGAGCTTTTCAGATCAAACAAGCCCAGGTCTTCTCTTTGTGCCTCAAAGAGAACCATACAACGAAAAATGAGTCATTATTCAGCCACAGCTGTAGGAAAAAAGATTCTACAAAGGACCAGCTCACCCTGTGCCCATTTTTGTCTTGTCCCCATTTCACCAGTGCAGGTGAAGTGGGAAACGCCAGGCAGAACCAGCAGCTGCTGGAGGCAGTCAGGCAGGTTCAGAACAACAGCAAAACCTTAATAAAATACTCAGGGCAGCATGAAAACAGGATCTCATAAACTCAGATCATCCCACTGCACCAGAGCCCAGAGCAGACAAGGGCCTTGTGGAAATAAAACTGAGGGAAGATGGGAATTTACTGACCCTCAGCATCACTGCCTTCCAGGCATTCCCCGTGTCAGGGACCCAGCCTGAGGCTCCAGGACAGTTGTAACTTCATTTTAACTTCTGCTTTTAGCAAGGCTGATATCAAAGGCACCCTCTGAAGGCTTTCTGGGTATCAATACTGAATTTAAAACCACAGGAGAAGCCTGAGAATAGCTCCAGCTCCATGGATCTGGATCAGTGTCAGGTAAGGAGTGACCCAGAATAACCAAATGACTGGCAAAGCACACCCGGACATGACAAGTGAAGCCTTCTGAATAAAGAAATGACTGAGGTTTCAAGAGGAGTACCTGGTACCAACAAAAAAGTATTTCCTTCCCTAAAGATAATTTTTCCACTTTGACTTAGAAAATAAAAGTTCAAACAAAATAAAAAAAATTTTATTCGCCACTTTCTATGCGGTAAAACCTTGTAGCAGAAATAACTGTGCTACACACAAAAACTGAAATTTAAAATGTAAGTTAGCACTACTGGACAGCTGACAAAATCCCTAAAAACAGCAGCGCAGCATGGGGAAGCACAAAGCATTGCTCTCACACTGGAATAATGAAAAGCAGCAGGAAAAGCTTTTTTAAGTCTACAGTGAGGAAACTCCATGGCACCACCTCCAACGAGAAATCAACTTCTTCTCCTTGACTGCCATGTCAGAAACCACACATACACAGGTAGATATGAGAAAAGAAAGGCAAATCGTTTTCATTTCTGCATTTTACTGACCACCTGCAGGCACCACCTTCACAGCACATCATGGCTGGAAAGATTTGGTCTGCCACCTAAACCAGCTCCCAAAATACTGTGAGAACTGTCTGTGTGTGCTTTAGAAACTACCGTGAAAGCTATTGTGGAAATCTGCTAATAGACAGAAGTGCCTTTGCTGGTTTCTAGAAAGTTTAGCAGTTTAGCCCCTCTTTCTTCCCCAGAAGAATTTTAAACAAGTTCAGACAAGGGGGATAGAGAAGCCATGGAAAAAAAGAGGTGTTGGTAGTTCCTTATGTAAACAAATAATTTTATTAAGTGTCTTGGAATAAAGCAGCTGCTCAGCATTTGCTCTGTATCATCCCCACTTGCAAAGTGCTGAGATTTGGCTCCATAGACAGACTTTTAAAAGCAAAAAAGGGCAAAGAGTGAGAGGGAGAAGGTTGTGGAGCACTGGAGTGGAGATTTGCAGGTATTTCTTGACACTGCAGTGTTTAACTACAGCATCTGCACCTATACAGGGGGAGTTTCATTTCATTTCATTTCATTTCATTTCATTTCATTTCATTTAATGTGACTTCTTAAAAGTTGTTTCCTTCAACCACACTACAGAACTGAAGAACAAGAACTCAGGAAATCTGTATTTCAGGAGCATGTGAGAATGTTATTTGTGTATGAGGCAAGCAAAGCAAAAAGCATTCAATCAGACCCCATAATTATTTCCAGGACATGAGAACTGTCACAAGCTTTATCTTGAAGAAACCAATGTGGTCTGCACCTCCATGATGGTGACAGATGATCACAGCCTCTAACTATTCAGGATATTTGTAACTTTGTCCAAAATCTCTCAATCTCAAGATTGACCAACTTTATCTGCCTGTGCAGCTACAAAGGTATAACCCCATCCCTGGCAGTGCCCAAGGCCAGGCTGGATGGGGCCTGAAGCACCCTGGCACAGTGGGAGGTGTCCCTGCCCATGGCAGGGGGTGGCTCTGGATGGATTTTAAGGTCCCTTCTAACCCAAACCATTCTGGGATTCTCTGATGACTCCGGGATGGGAGTGGCAAAACCAAACCACCTCAAAACTCAGCTGGTGTTGTGGTTGTAATCTGCAATAAAATGGGGAATATTTCCCTACAGCAAATATATATTCTCCATTGTAAACTGAAAGTATGGAACAACCTGCTACCAAAATATCAGCAGAGACAAAATAAATATATTGAATGAATAAGCATCCAAATTCCACAGACCAAGATAAAAGAGATGGTGCTGAGAGCTGTTTAACAATATTGTATAAAGTCAGCAAGACTTTGTCTTTCTCTTCCATGCAATTTCTTCAGCTGCAAATGGGTATAGAATTCTTTTCTCATTTATTTTGTTTTATTCTATTCAGTCTGTACTGTGACAAATTCTATACCTCTATTTCCTACTCCTCTGCTCACTGTGAGAGATAAGAACAGCAGAGATTCAGCCTATTTGCAACCCACCCTCATGACACATTTTCTGCTACCAAACCACAGGGATTAGAGAAACAACCTTTCCCCCCAAGTAATTACAGAGAAGCTTTTCAAGAAAACTTTGTTCTTATAGAAATGCCATTTAAAGGACATTCTAGAAAAGCCCTTGCAGCACTTCTTAGAGTGACTTTTGCTATTAGGCAATGCCTGTGACATGCACTGCAGAAGTAAATATAAATTTTATATCTACAAGTCGCCACCACGAGTCGGGAGTGTTGGAGCAATTCTTTTGCAAAAGGTTTTCTTTTGACAGATACTTCCACCATGAACTTCAGAAGAAGCAAAAAACCTTCTGTAAACTCTGTAAACCCCTATTCTGTACTGAAACTGTGGCAATACTATATTTTTTACGATTTTTGAAGTGAAAAGTACTTTCGAAAATGTGGATTTTACTATTCCATACAATGTCTCAAATCACTTTCATTCTGCATCAGTGTGGATCCGTTTGAAACAGCAGCAGCAGCACTGTTTGCTGTCACAGCCCTGGAAAAATAATGATAATAATAACAAAAATCCCCTAAAATGCCTGCCACTTCCCTTTCTCTGTGCTTGCAGCTCAGCAGCTACTCAAGATATAATCCTGTGGCCATTTCAGAATCAAAGTGCATTCAGATCAAAGCAGTTTATGAGAAATCACTGATGCACCTACTGGGTTCTGAGTTGCAATTCCACAAGGCATGGTTTCTATTGAAGATGCTGAACTGTATTTTCACCCAGCTCATGCAAGACAAGGTTGTTTTCTAAAGATTTACTGGGTCTGCCTTAGCTTGGAGTTACTTAATGTCATTCTGCAAGTAGTTAAAGAAATTCAACAAAATGAAGCATTTTTACATAAGATACTGTATCTTATGGATTCATATTAATATCAAGGGATTGCTAAAAAGAATAACTTTTGCAGCAATGGAAAAAAAAAATCCGTAAGGAAGGCATCTATTTCTGCCACAATAAATATCACTGTTCCTTATCTATGTATATCATATAAAAGTACATATATGAAAAAATCTTAATATTGTCCAGACACACTGGTTAAAATGAATGGCTTGCACTGCAGAAAGCCCTGCAGGACTGGCAGTTCCTCTGTCCTGAGCCTGTGAGTCTGTCCCAACCCTGGCCAGAAATGCAGAGGTCAGACCCAGAGCTGAAACACCAACCAGCAGAGTGTGAGCTAGGGCACTGCATTTCTGCAAATATCATCTTTTTAGGATCACAAATCCACCCTTATGAATCTGCCAACTTCTGTCTCCAGCCAGACAAAACCATACTTGAAAGCTAATTTTTATTTCTGTTCAATTACAGAATCATTACTTACTAGCATTACTGATTCCATTACTAACCTTAAAATTATCCCCAAACCCCTGCTATAAAACAACCAAAAGAGCAGTAGTAGAGAGTTTCATTAGAATAAACTATCTCCACAATTAAATATTTGCCATTTCAACTGGGAGAATATATGATTTCATATTAGAAGTCTCTACATTATATTTCAACACTCTGAATCAAAAAAACTGAAATGAGAAGAAAAAGCATTAAGAGAAACAGAATGCCACAGGACATGGAAGTGACCCTGGGAAAAATACTCCGCAATATCACAGAATATTCTGAGTTAGAAAGGACCCACAGCAGTGGAAGCAGCTTGAACTAGAAGACAGTTTGAAAACAATATGGGAATAGGTTATTAATCACTTGCTGTGGGGGAAAGAGCAGATGATTTTTAGCCTGTTGAACAGTCCCCAGGGCTCTCCAGTCCCAGGAGCTGACCCAGCCCCAGCTTTGGCCAAAGGATTCACGCACAGGAAGCCAAGGCTGGGACTGAGCTCTGCCAACACTGCCCTCATTCGTGGCCCCTGGGGCATCACCAGCACTTCAGGCCCTGAAAACTCAACTCTTTCAAATCCTTACTCCAACTCCAACCTAAACCTAAGCTTAAATACAGCCAGGGAATATCTGAAATAACTGAGGATGTCCCCAGCTCCTGCAAGAGCTCCTCAAGTTCCAAATGCCCAGCACCTCACAGACCTTGCCTGGAGTTTCCTCTGCACCCACGTGGGATCAACCCTGAGCAGCCACTGGGCTGCAAAGCCAGACTGGTTTTATTGACATAAGGAAGTGCAAACTGACACATTATTTGAAAGATGTGGAAGAAAATTAATGCAACTTCATTATCAACAAATCACATGGTAAAATACTAAAAGATTAAGTGCAGTTGATATCAGTTCAATCTCCCCAAAGTTATAAATAATAGTAGTGTAAAGAATTTAAAGATTAAAAGCTGGAGTTTTTATTAATGTCTGCAGCGATTTAAGATAGTCTCTATTTATGCCAAATACCTCCGAGATTATAGAAATAAAGAAATACAGACTTCAGCCCTGTCACTTTTATGGAATAAAAGTATCTTTACTTGCCTCTCCCAGCCTAGATAAGGTACATTGTGATATTAAACTGAATACTTCTAGCAAATAACTTCTGGTTTGTTTCAGAATAATCTGTTTTCCCTAGAAATTACTTCCACAGCTTTGAATTTAAACTGGATTAACACATGGAAATAATACTTTACATAATCAAAAATGGAAGGAGCATAGCAAGAGTCGATCTTGTCCTACGTGCATCCGCTGTACATAAACCACTCCCCTGCTCAGAAAACATCAAACTTGGTGCATCCTGATCAGCTTTTCATAGACAAAGTCAGCAAAAAAACCTGTTCCAAGTTAGGTACTGAAAACTGTTTGGTACAGAGCACTTCTCCCAGCCTCAGATGCATGTGAAGAACACAAAGAAGTGTTGTATCAAAGAGGAAAAATCTGCACTAGACTTGTAATTTGTAGATACTCAAAATAAAATATAAAATCAGAAACTATCATATACTAAATTAAGTTAAAGTATAATTAAAATAAATATACCTTTCAAATTTATTCCCTTTTCTAGAAGAGTCCAAAGCAACAAATCTTTAGTTTTGATTATTTGCTTCCTATGAATCCACTCTGAATTGATCCTGGGTGCCTTTATTTGAGAGGGGGCAAGCCCAGCTGACATCATTAACCTCAACTCTATTTTATTCCCACCACTTAAAAGTCAACAAATTTGGATGAGTTGGTTCTTACTTCAGTTTTTTCATTTTTCTGCCTGATTAGAACCCTGAGGATGCAGCTTTAAAACAGGAAAAAAACTGTAGGAGGGCAGTTAGATGAGATAAAGCATAAGTTTATTTAACAAATAAATGAAAATAAATAAATATTTAAAAATACCAGGGATGGTTCAACATTTATTCCATATTCACTTACTTCAGAGCCTGTTCCAGGCGGCGAATTTTCTTTTGAGCATCCCCTCTTTCTTTATCCAGATCATTCTGAATGCCATGAATCTGCCATTTAAAGAAAAAGCCATCATATATTTTAACCAACATAGTGCCTGAGTTAAAAATAAATCAGTGTTATTTTAAATTCTAAAAACTATTTATTTGCATATTCCTTTTCCACTGATGCAGACAGCTATTCATGGATTTCTAAAATCATGTAAAATTCAAAAGTGGAGATTAAAAGAGAGATGAAGTATGAGAATGAAGCCAATGAGATGTTTTCCTTCTCAAAATGAACATTACTGTCTAGAATAAAGAAATACCAGTAATTACATAAAAAAAGGAACTGGATTTTCTTTTTTTCTTTTTCTGTACAGAAAAGCAGACAGGAATCTGCCTAAAATAGGAACCTGTATTCTCTAGGGTGCAGAGCTCCTTCTCACCAATTTGAGACCACCTAAACGGGATCATTTTTGATCCATTCTTAAAACAAAAAATATCAAACATAAATAAATACCCTCAAGAATAATAATAATTAGTAATAATAATCAAAAAATTAGTTACAAAAACCTTTGAATTTGGCAACCTCCCAGGTGTGGTCCAAGCCTTGAGTTTTTGTAATGTCTTTTGCCAAGGGTAGGTTAAGTCCACGAGTTTGTACATAATCCAGGAGTTGTATTGCTTTAGAATTGCTCAAGGAACAACGTGGGGATGGGACATACAGGAAATCCTTTATCCACCTACAGCCATTTGTAATGTTAAGACACTACACTAAAGAAAAATGTGTTTTACTAAGTGTGTAGGCCAGTGAAAAAACCAATTCCGGGATTCTCTGCTGGGAGCAGTTCCATGGAGGTGTTCACTCCAGGAACACTTACTTGGGTTCCAAGAGCCTCCAAATCCATGAGCTGCCTATTAGACAGTAAAGAAGCTACTGCCAAAGCTGGTAAAATTCTATATATTTAACAGGTGGCTTGGGAATGGCTCTCAGGAATAATCTGTCACTCTTCTGATGCTGAGCTGGATGTTTGGAAAACAAGCAGTAGATTATTTATAAAAAGCAGGTGTTTCCTTGGCTTGTAAAGCCATTTAGCCTAACTGGTTCCTGATCCAGCAGATAAGCACATTTAATCAAATACTGACATTTAAGGTTCTTACCTATGATTTGTTTGATGTTTAAGTAACCTCAGAGGCAACAGCCACTGCAGACTCATAAAGATTATTAGATAATGGGCAGGTTTTTAAGTGAACAGATTGCAGAAGAGACTTCATGATTCCTTTACTTGTTTTAGTATTTTATGGGCCAATCCATCCTGGTTTATGGATTTATATCCATAGATTATTCACAGGTATTTTCCTTCTCGTCCTTTCTCAAAGATTTGATTTTGAAAACAGTTACACCAGAATTTATGAACAAACTGCTGTCAAGTTATCTGTAAAAAGAAAGGCTCTGCTTCCCTGTTTGCTGATGCAGAACGCCAACTTCCCTCTCTGGGCTCACTGGTTGGAGGCACTGCTGACACACTCTCAGCCCATGTTAAGGAGCCTTCTCCCAGAAGATGCTCAAACCTCAGCCAAACTGTGCCAATATATTTTTTTATTTTGGCCTGGAAATTACTCCAATACTGGATTTTTCCTGAGTTCAATATTCATAAAACCCACGACTTGACTAAAAAGACAAACGTAGGCTAGGTTTAAAACAAGGCAGATCCTGGAACAAAGAATGTTTTGACTTCAAGTCAGCAGAAGGGCCTAACTCAAACCAAAACCCCTCTACAATTCATGTCACAAGTGCTATTACCAAGTGACAAGTAGCTCGGATCACAATCCATTATTTTATGTTATAAATTTGCCACATTTGGCAATGACATGTTTGAGTAACACATCCTTTCAATTAAACAGGCATCTAAGGCACCCTCTGGCTGCACATGAGTTGCACATATAATGTCACTAAAATTGAAGTTTAATTTGAAGCCTATTGATGTTCTGAGTCTAAAAGAACAGGCAGGATTTGCAAAGTGCTTTAAGATGAAGTGTTTTTGATGGAAATAACATTTTTTACTTTAAGTTTCTGATGTAAAAACAATGCCTGTTGACAATATCTAGAGAACACGTGGAGAAGGATGGAACAGAGATATTCTGGGGGAAAAGGAGTGTGGGAGAACACATGAGCACTGACAGCAGGTCAGGCCAGGTTTCATCCAGCTCATTAGCCTTCCAATAACAGCAGCTGCCATCAGCTGCCACCACAAGCAGTGGACACACACAGGACAGGCTTCCAGGGGCACTTTTTTTGGGAATGCCTTGCCAGCCTCCATCCCTTGGCAACAGGTTCCTAAAATCTGAGCTGCTATCCCTGCCCTGAAACAGCTGTGCGTAAAATTATTTTGCCCAGTTATTTTTCCAAACCTTGTGAAGTGTGTGGATTCCCAAATTTACTATTTGGGGGTTTCAAAATGTAAACCTTTAAGTCCTGTACAGAACAAAACTGGAGCTGTGCAGAAGATGGTAAATTTTCCTGGAATTACCTGTTTCTCATACACACGCTGCAAGTGAAGCTTGTCCTTCTGAACCTTGTATTCTTGATCCTGCAGAGGAAAAGATGTGTATTCTAAATAAACAAATCCCATTTTTTTTTCCATTTCAGAGCATTCATCAAACACAGACACTTGCTAGCATATAGAACAGTCCATAAAAAAATAAAAATCCACTTTATATCATCATGAAAAAATTCTCTGACATCCAAAAAAATTCAGCCAACAGCAAATAACACAACTATCTCAAAAGTCATGATTCATGTTTGCTAAAGAGAAACAGCAACTTGTTCTCCTGAGCTATTAAAATGCCATTCTGTACTATATCAACTGTGAAATGAAAGACTTTGGAGAAAAAGTAGATGCCAAAACTCAGCCAGGACTGATACATGATACAGATGTGGAACTCATTACCCTGAGATAGAAGGATTAATTTAGATGCCTACAGGAAGACAGAATATTGAACTGAACTACTAAACAGTGAAAATTAAAAACAATTTTGAAACTTTAAAAATGTTTAAAGTTTACGAGAAAAAAAAAAAAAAGATATTCATCATTCTTTGACAGGCTTCTTTGTAATCCACCAACAGACATTTAAACTCTTTTATTTAATATGTGAACTACAAGAAACAGTCAGAAAACCTCTGTGAAAATTCTGCTCTTACCTCTCTTTTAGCCACACTTTTTAAATCAACCCTTAACCACACGTGACAGTTTATATATTTCCATTAATAAAACAGAAACAAGCAACCATGGTGTATATAAGTACATTTAAGGATGGCTATCTAAACATTTAAGTCATCAAATAAAGTAAGAAGAGTTGGGCATTTTTGAGAAAGAAAGGGCTCACCCTCAGCTGTTGCTGCTTTTGATGTTCTGCATCTTGCAACTGTTGTTTCAACAGGGCCATTCCACGCCGTAATTCTGCAATCACATCAGATGTCTGCTGGGATTTAACAGAAAAAGCAATTTTTGTCTTGCACTCCTCATTAGCCCTTTTGCATTTTTTAATTTATTTCTCTAAGGTTCCCAGAAATTGGGAAAAATTATCAGCTTGGGAGAAAAAACCTGTATGAGTTTACAGCTCTGGATACATCAGTTCAGGCTCTCTGGTGAACTTAGAAATGGAAACAAAAACACAAAAAACCACCCCTAATAATAAAAAATCCCTACTAAAGTCTACTAAAAATTGGTAGAAAGAAAAATACCATGTAAATGAAATGGAGTAAAGTATCATCAAAGCTCAGAGAATTCCAGCAAATAATCACCAAACACCCCACTATGGCTCTATGGATTAATAAATGGTGTTTAAAACTTGAGTCTTTTCTACAATCATTTAACTTTAAAATAATTTTAAATTTGTACCATCTCTGTACCTGTGCATATTGGTAGATATCAGCCTGACAGATGCTTTTCCAGAAACAAACCAGAGTTATTACATTTTGGGTGAAACTTACACTTGCAAAACATAAAAATAATTCCTTAAACATGTAAATATTTAACACAATGTTCAATACTGTGAGACTTGCAGGACAGGGTTTTTTCTGGAAAAAATATTTTCTGTCATGGAAGAGGCTTTATGAAAACATTAAGTCTTTAAGTGTGTTGAAATCCTTTGGAATCCAGAATCTTCACAGGAGCACAAAGGAAATCAAGATGTTAATTGTACCTTATTTGAATCAGCTGCAGAAATACACACACAGCAGAATTACCAGCCAACTTCAGATGATTTCTGAGTCAAATTTGGGAATGGAAAATTAATTCCCAATGTTATTCAAACTTACACTCATGAGTAACTTGAGGAACTGAGCAGTTCCTTGGATTTATTCGTAAGTATCATATTTATAGTGAGGAGAGCACTTAAGAAATAAACCCCATTTTCCTGACTGTTACACCTGGCAGCATACCTGAGCTTGTTCCCGCTTCAGAATATCTCTATCAACATCATATTTACTTTGTAGTTGCTGAAGGTTCTCCTTGTATTCCTGTATAATCTGGTCCTTGTCTTTCTGAAGTAAGTTGTACCTACAAGGAACAAGCAAACAGAATATGGAAATTGCTTTCATTTTTTGGCACTTTACTTGCTCAGTATCAGTTCCAGGGAGTCTGCCTGTCTGCCTCGTGCTCTTGTCACAGAATGAGCTGCTTATAAATAATGGAGAGGTAACACACTCCTCAAGGTGCTCGTTTGGGTCACCCTACATGAGTTTGACACCAATTAATACATTTTCATGAGAGTTTTCTAATGTCAAATGCCATTCAGTGCGTTCCTGGAACAAAATTAATGTTTGCTTCTGGAAATTCCATATTCTTAAAAGTTACACCAGCAATTGTCCTTTGATTACCTCGTTGTCAGCTCCTGAAGTTGGGAGCAGACCTCCTGGTAACGCTGCTCTACCTCAGTCTTCTCCTGAGACAACTTCTGACGTTGCAAATGACTGTTTTCAGCTTCCACAGTCAACTGCTGCACACGAGCCCCCAGCTTTTGGACTGTCTCGTTCTAAAAGAACGGAGAATTATTGAGAAAAGCCCTGAATAAATGAGGGAATACCCCTGTTGTTATTCAGTAGCCTTGAGCAACGAGGTTCTCTGGCGATGCAGAGACACAAGAGTTACAATGGCAAAGCTGTCATCAATCTTGACAGGAAATTCTATATTGTATATAAAAAATAAATAAATCTTCAAAATATGGGTGTTTATTCCCCCTCAAAGTGACATCTCTTCTCCCTCATGCAAAACAGCATATGCAACTGACTTCTAAATTAGAAATCCTTTCAAATGGGAGAGAAGACAATATTTCAGAGGAAAACTGCAATGGATAATAATATACATAAAGCATTTTTAGACTTTCCATTAATCTCATAGCAGCAATTTCCTTTCAGTAAATTACAAGCTTCTCTCAAAAGTTGTATCTTTTTCTTGGAACTTCATCTCGTAATATAACCAAATTTAAAAATGAGCAGAGTAAAGACAGGGAGGTAGCATGAGACCACTCTAGGACTTCCCAGCCTTCCCTCAATTTATGGTAATATTCAGGAAGATGAGGGAAGAACTCCTCAGGAGGCTGTGGTCAGAAAAACAGCCCCAGAGTATGTATCAGAGTTATTTTTATATTAACAAAGGCCTGAAGGTGAGGGAAGTGGAACAGAAACTTCACCCACTGTTGAAGTAAAATAAAACCCCAAATACCTGCCCCACGCAGCCACTGCCCCGAGTGTCACTGGAGGTGACACAAACCTGAGCCAGTGCAAGAACCTCTCACAGAGAGAAGATCCCTGAGTGGGCACCTGAGCTCTGCCAAGTGGCTGCAGAGATTTCACAGCAAAATTCTTCATCAGTGCCAAGCTGCTCAGTATGGGTTTGGTTTTCTGAGGGAACAGGGTTGTTTGTTTTGCGTTTTCGTTTCATGGTTTTCTGGAGTTTTGTGTTTGGGGTATTTTTTTATAATAATTTAAACAAAGAGTAATTTCTAATATATCACTGAATATAATTCCTGGCTGGCCCCGTGACCCTCAAGGAAATTCATCCTTGTTCAGGGCACAAACCCCTCCTCATCAGCTCTATGGCTTTGGTGAAATTGTTCAGTCAATTCCACTTGCTAACAGCACTGGCATTCCTGACAACATGAACAGGGAAACTCTGAAATACCAACAGAAAAAATAAAAAAATCAGGAGAGAGAAAGGAGAGAGAGTAAAAAAGAAAACTAATTTCCAGTGACAGTCTAGTCTTTCATCTTAAGCCCTGCCTTGAACTCTACCTTGTTTAATTATTAAATCAGAAGCTGCTCAGCAAGATCTGTCTAGTTTTGATGGTTCTTAAATTCAATCTTGCTGACAGACTGTGTCCATTTTTCTCTGTATTTACTGTTACCTATGACATGATCTGAATGTTAATTTTTAAATTCAACATTCATTAATAAAGGAATAAATTTTGCTTGACATTGTCTTTTCACTCATTCAATTTTCCTCATACCTCACCCTGATGAAAAGTACAGGATGCTTTTTTGAGGTAACTTGTTAATTTTTTTGCTTTTTGCATCATTTTTAGAACAGGCACAAAATCCAGATTATACCTGATTACATGCTTATAATTATTCTAGGAAAGAAATGCAGTAAATTACAATAATCAATACTTATTTTAATATCCTTTTAATATGATTTTTCATCTAACAGAAGGATTTGCTCATTCAAAGAGGAGGTGGGTGAGTAAAAAGTCACGTTTCTATGAAAACAGATGTAATATATGAATGGTCTACAAACCTGCAAAGACAAAAGTTCTGCTAACTCAAATCAAAAGCAGTGAGACATATTTGTAATTAAGGACTGATTCTAAGATATCTGTGTAACATTGATTGAAGGGCTGTAAAATTAAGGGCATTAATTGTATCTGGGGAATAAAATCCTTGGTTGGACTGGCTGCCAGGACAGTGCCCTCTCCCAGGAGAGAACCACTGCATTGCACTATCATGTAAGTGCATAAATAACAGAACCATGGAATGGTTTGGGTTGGGAGGTACCATAAAAATCATCTGACCCCACCCCTGCCATGGGCAGTGACACATTCCACCATCCCAGGTTGCTCCAAGCCCCATCCAGCCTGGCCTTGGACACTTCCAGTCCACCTGAAGACAAACACACAGAATTTGAATATTTTATGAGGCAGCTGCTGTCGTGACAGGTCTACAGCCAAACCTACAGTTGACTGTGTCTGCTGCAAATACTCCTCCTCCATCTTGGCCAGGCGGGCATTGGTCTCCTCCAGCAGCTCCTGCATGGCCTCCGTGTGCTTCTTCTGGATGTTGAACTTCTCCTTCTCCATCTCAGCCACAGCATCGTGGAGCTGCACCAGAAAAAAGGGCACCAAGTGACAAATGGCATCTACAACTAATATTGAGAAGTGTTATATTATTACAGCATATCAGTAGAACCACTGAAAAGCCCAGGTATTGACATTTCTGTCCTCTCTGAAAATATTGCTTCTCTAAAACAAAAAAAGATTGTGGCTGCCCCATCCCTGGAAGTGTCCAAGGCCACGCTGGATGGGGCTTGGAGCAGACTGGGAAGGTGTCCCTGCCCATGGCAGGGGTGGCACTGGATGGGCTTTAAGGTCCCTTCCAACCCAAACCAGTCTGGGATTCCACGAAAAAAAAACCCAAACAAAAAACCACTCAACACTGAAGCCTCAAGATCTTCAGCACAAAGGACAGTTTATGATTTATGATTTGCCTTTAAGAACTTCATTTCTAGATGCAGGGCTGCAAAAAAATTAAATTTTACAGTAAACTTCATGAAGGAAGGTGGCTTTGTCCTTTTTGTGACCCTCTCTCTCCTGAGAGGGGGAAGCAAGACAAATACTCACAATAATCTGGACAAAGGTGACACTGTCTCACAATAAGCATGCTCTTCCCTCTGCCTTGCTGCTGTCTTGAGTTGAACAATAAATAAAAATACATTGAAGAATTCATGACCCATTACAAGACCAAGAGTTCAAAGGAATCACCGTGACAGCAGGTAGCAGCAGGTTTACCCAGATTAAAATTCCATGTCAGGTCAACCAGAAATAAACACTTCCCTAATAGATCGAGAGACTTGCCAGGAGGCCAGATGAACCCCAGGAACAGGGTGACCAGCTGAGGGTAAAAGCATCAGCAAAAAGAGTCTTGATTACTCCAGGAAAAAATAAAATCAGCACAAAAAATACCCCTAAAACCTATTCTGTATATTTATTTTTTTGAGTGGCAACAGGTATTATCCCAGATAAACACTGTAGGAGTCTGTCAAAGGATGGAAATTTTGTTCATTTACCTTTTTCTCCCACTCATTGCTCAAGGAATCATTGCTTTGCTCACACATCTTCTTCAGCTCCATAATCTGCTGCTCTTTGGCTTCTCTCACAACTTGGGACTCACGAACAAGGGTCTGAACTGTTGAAAATGGGGCAAAAATAAACAACCATTCAAGATTTTTGGGATTTTTCAGTGTTGGCAATAGATACAACCAGTTTGTGTCAGTTTTCCAACTGACCTGGGTTTCTGATGGTTTTTGGCTCTTAAATACTGAATGTATGTGCTGCTTGAAAATGTAGCACTGAGATTCTGTGTAATTACAATACTACAAGGTGTTCTCTGGTTTCTATTTTGTTTGTTACAGAATATTTCAGAGAGAGTTTTCCTTCTGAAGGAGTAAATACAAATATGCAAAATTCTGTATAACCACAAAAAAATGTAGTTACTTTTAATCTGATTTCATGAGCATCCTTAGGAGAAAAGGTTCTTATGAAGGTTGAATGTCCAAGTTATACAAGGAAATTAAGTTCCCCAACTTAAATTGCAAGTGATGGCACCATCATTAGTGGAAAAAGCAGGTACATATTCACTTTTCAGGAGTGACTGAGGGTTTTCATTACCTGGAACAGTGTGGGTGACTCCAAATCAACCTGTTCCAGCCAAGAGCAACCACCAGCCCACAGAGAGAAGCCCCAGATCCCTTGTTGACAAATTACTTCCCCAAGAAGCAGCAAACAAAATACATGGAATTCTCTCCCTTTTTCTACATAGATTACCAAACTTCTGTATTATTTTACATTGTGGTTTCGTCCATAGTGCAAATGGACTCCAAGGAATTCTAAAAGAAACTAACATTGAAAAACTGCTGACAAGCCACACTCAGGGTGAGTTTTGTGCTCATGACACACTCAAGACTACTCAAGTTTGAAATCTCCTGCCGTGATAGTCTTAAAAATAACCCGCTGTGGTTTGATTAAAATGTACTGAATGTATAAAGAAATGAACTTTGAGACAGAGATTCCAAAAAAAATTGAAATAAGTGGCCAAAATATTTCAGTAGCATCAAAGAAACTTTTTTGGTGACGCTCATAAAACCTGTGTTCAGTGTAATAGATCACAGGCCTCTTGGAACACTTGGGTTGGAACAGCAGAGACAACTGGACAAGAATCGCAGAATCAAAAGGAAAAAATTAAATCAAGAGCTGCAAATGATGAAGGAAGGGCTGTCTGCAGAAGGAACACGCAAGCCCACAGCCACAAGAGAATGTAGTACCGTACCACCACGTAGAAAACAACCATAAGGATAAAAATCACCTTTTTTCTCCAGTTTTCTAATCACGTCCTCAGATTCTTTTTGTTTCTTTATGTAGGTGGACTTCAGCACATCTATTTCATCATTCTTTCTGTCCAAAATCTGCAGAGAAAATTCAGAATATTTCAACAAAAGTCCAAAACATTCCAAACTACAACCAATGCACAAGATACACCCTGGTCTGCAAGAAGTGCTCAGGTCATGCAGGACTAAGTGACTGAACCTAAATAATTTTTCCAGCTACGACTGCCAAGTCACAAACAAAGGACTGATTTAGAAATGTAGGAAAAAGCAGATTAAAAAGGAGTTTCATGTCTTAAGGTGAGTCTTTTTGTTTCCTTTTAAACCTGGGCAAACCCAGTGCTGCTTTTGTTGAGTTTGGAAGTTTCATGGTGCTACTACTGCAAATAGAAAAGATTTTCATACTTATGTTGCCTAATAGTATTTAAAAGCATCTAAAATTCTCAGTAGATTGAAGAAAGATTTAAACAAGTTGGTGAACTTCATTACAGTCTTTTGTGCTTCACCAACTGAAACTCCTCACATGGATCCCAAGAACAATGGACTGGAATAGAGCAAGTATATGAGGGTAACTACACCCATTTCTGTACAGGCTGAGTTTGGGGAAAAAAAAGCTTGAATATTTGCACACTTCGAGACAGTATTTTAATTTAAACTTGGTGTTTAAGATAAAGATTAAAGTCACAGAAATTTTATAACAGTGCTCCAAATCTCTTATCAAACAGAAGCTTTCATCTTAAAACAATATTACTCCATCTGCAATAAACGTTTTGTGTCTTTAAAGATTAATATGACACTATTTAACCTTTTCTAAAATATCCAACGTTATTAAATGACTTCAAAAGACAGAATGCTAACATCAGTTAGGAAGGGATGACAACTCAAGGGATGAGAAAGCATTTAAACTATTTCTTATTCTCACAAAGCTGTTTCCTTTAGACTCTCAGCTTTGCTTGCTGCTTCTGCTCCGAGGCCTTGAGAACAGATGAGCCAAATACGCACCTGACCAAATATTAACATCCTCTCAGGAGGCTTTGATGTGTCCCAGAGTTGTGTCAACCGACTTCCTCGCAGCCCGTGACTCAGTCCTGAGGAAGCACGGCAGAGGCACGGAGCGCTGCTGAGCCTACAGCGGGACCAGCACCGCGAGGCCGGCACCGGGACTGGGATTCGCGCCCCATCCCGGGTCAGAGCCCTGCCAGGGCCACCCAGCATCTCCCACGACTTCACCCCACCTTTAAAACGTGGGATGGAAAGGAGCAGCATGCTCTGGGATGGGTATGATCCTCCCAGGAATGGTGTTATGTGACACAACAAAGACAAAGCTGGTGTAACCTAGAGAGCTGGTGCCATGTTAGTGCTGCAAGAATTCGGAGTGCATAAACCTTAAAAATAAAATAAAGGGGTGTTTGGTGGCCTGCCTCTGCTCTGAGACAGTGTCAAAACAGAGACAGGACAGCAAGCACTGCTGCTGCGTGAGCAGGAACATGTATGATATATCTGTGGATTTTCCTGTTATATTTTGCGTTTCATTCATGAAAAATTCATTTTGTTCACATTCTTCTCCAATACAAATGTTTTCTCTCTAACAGAACAATCACGAGTTTGATTTCCCACAGAAGTTGTTATGCTGGTAAAATAGGTTGTCTTGTTCTAACAAGCAAATTGCCTTGTATTTTCACCTCCTTTCTACAAGTGTTTCCCCCTTCCTAAGTTTATGTTACCATAAAATATTCTGCATTCCTCTCAGTTTATGCCAATTTTTACCTACAATTTGACTTCCACTGAACATTAATTGCAATTGCGAAGAAGTTAAAGAACAACTGATAAATATTTATGATAATCATAGTCTCTATTATTGTTTAATATACTGCTTTGGGAAAAAATACAAACACTTCTTACCTTTTGAACATCAGCATCATGCTTCTGTTGTAATTTCAGTTTTTCTTCATGAAATTTACCTTCTGCTATTTTCATTTTCATTTCCAGCTTTAAAAGCAAAACAGAATAGAAACAAAATTTAAATAAAGAATTAATTACATCAATGACATTTTTCATAACTTTTTAATTATTCATTTATGTCTTTCAGAAGGCAATGGGAAGTCACCAACAAAGAATTCCTATGAAAAACCTATAGTCAGTTTCTCAGTATTTTTGTATTTATTTGATACAACTGTTACAAAAGATGTCATCCTACAACACTTCTTCACGAAAATGGATTTGTAGGATGTTTTAGTTGGCAATAAACACAACAGCTACTGCCCAGAACAAGCTATCGTCCTTAATTTAAATAAACACTTCAGAATAATAATATTTCTGTTAATATACCAAGTTTGGTAAACTCATTTTCATTTCTTCTGGCAGGTGTTACATTTACACAAAGAATGTCCTTTAGCCCAGATGCACGTTTGTTTTTGTTTGTTTTCTATTATTCACAGAGTTCACATTATAAACATATTTCCTTTTGAAGGTGACTTATGATGGGATTAAGGATGGGATCACTGAAATACATTTCCTATTCTGCCTGTGTTTGCTCAAAGCTGTACTTGAACCCCTCCAACACAAAAACACATTGCCAATTCTTACTTAGAGTCTAAGTTTCCATCTTTCAAGTATTTTTTGATCTCCTGCATGCTTTCAGTATGCCGTTAAAGGCTGTTTTCAGGACAGCTATGAGAGGAATTCCATGTTCCTCAGGCTTTTCTAGAAACCAAAAGTGACACCTTGAGTTCAGACTCAGGCTGTTCTACATTTATTAATATCCACTGTTCAGGAAGCAAAGTGGACTGAACAGCTTTCCCAGAGGACAGACCCTGATCCCCCTCCCTTTAGAAAGGGAAGACCAAACCCCCTCCAGGAGATGACTCTAAGTGGTCTTTGGCCAACAGAAAACTTTGTGTTTGACTTTGGGCGTTCTAAAAGGTGCTGAGGTCCCCCCAGCTTGAGGCTGGACACTGCACTGCCATCACCATCCACACACTTGCAGCTCCCACACTTTTATTCAGCTCAACTCAGAACCTGACTTGTAAGATCTCAACTCACAAACTCCAAAGGAATCGACAGCATTATTCATTCTGCCTTTATTTTCCGTGCCCTTGACTAATCAAAAGTTGCCATTCAAGCATGAATCTTTACCTCACACAAACAAACACTACACACAGTACAAGCTACTCATTTTTTATATGATTCATTTGAGTGTTGGGACTTGAAAACATCATGACGTTATCATGACTTGAAAACGTGAGCAACACAAACCCAACTCAAAAATGCTGTGCAGGCAACACAGAAGGCTCCTCAAGAAGTGAAAAGAGGAGAAGGAAGAGCAGAAAATTGTTTAATTTTCTGGACTCATTAATTGATACCCAACCACCACTTATTACACCAAAGATAAAGCAATCCATCTCCCAGCTGTTTGCACATAGTCTTATGCAAATTAATGGGGGAGGGAAAAAAAAGTTGACAATTAATCCAAAGAAAATAAATCATATTCTCAGCTGTCAGACAACTCTTTTATCATCCCAAAATAAGCATTACAATAAAAATGCATCTTCTATTCATGAAATCTACGCATATGTATATATGAAAAGAAATATATGTGTATATTGCTCCAACAAAGTGACATTATAGAAGAAAATCTTAGTACCAGGTGATGAATAACTGTTGATTTAATAAAAAGAGCAGAGCAATCCACTTCCAGATAGACAGCTTGTGAACATGCCATAAATAAATATGAAGGTCTCGTAAAAACACAAATACCAGAAACTAAACATGAAAGAGACTCAAATCTTGAATTACATTAAAAGCTTATGAGTGACTGAGGCACAGCCACTGCCCTCACACAGCTACTAAATCCACGCAAATTACATTTTAAACTCATTAATAACATGAGAACGTCCTGGCTGATGGAAACGGATCCTTGGTGGTTTGTATCAGCTGAGAGCTGTCTAGGTTTAATTATTCTGGACACTGAAATAACATAAAAATAAATCAAAATCTAGAATTTCACTTGGATTAAAGATGGACATATGTATTGTCAAGTGCTGGTGATTGTCCTCAGCCACAAGATGTTTTCCCCCAGGCTGACAACAGAACTTCCTGTATGTGAAGCTGGTTCCCACTTCTCATTAATCTTCCCCTTAGCACTACCCTTGCACCTGCACCAGCTCCTATCAATTTTAGCTCATTAATTCATTGCACCAGAACAGCCATCCCTTAAAATGTCACAGATTTGGGACTGCTTTCCAAAAAGAAGAGCTAATTGCAACCAAACTGGGAAAAATGTGTCCAAGATACAGAAATCAGCCTTTAATGAATGCAAATGCTGTAATTACAAAGTAGATCAGTTTTCCTCTGAATATTAGAAATAAAATAATAAAACAATACCTTAGGTGAAAAATCTTAAAGACCAACTCCTCATCAGGTGAGGGCTGAAAAGGTGATACCTTCAAAAGTACTCAAAATCCTCAATTTCTATAAACTTAATGAAATTCTGAAGTTTCAGCACCCCAGGCACCTTTCTACTCCATCTGCTTCAGCCACAACTTTCCTAACTTTTCCTTTACAATATAAAGAAATGTGAGAAGTCCCATACTAAATTGTCTGAAATTCAATAGTCAATGTGCACATGGACTTTTCAGCTAGTTTTGAGAGGAAAGCTGTATTTGTACTGAGTAACTGGTAAAATAAATATAATAAAATTTTTTAAATCTCCAAAAACATTTAAATTTTGTAATGGTCCATAGTTCCAACCCCACATGTATGTTCATCACAACTTCTGGAAGTGTTCATTTGAGCACTTGATGTAAAAATAATGATATATTGGTTTAAAAATCCTACACTCAATTCCTTGTGCGAAAAACTGCTGGAGAAGCCAGGAAACATGAGGACAACACCACAGCATCCTATAGCAAAGCCTGGAGCACTGGGTTCATTCCCAAATCTGCTTTTTGACCCACCCTCTCTCTGAGGCAGACTGCCAATCTCACCGCATACGTCGATCAAAAATTGAGTCATGTAAACACATTTGATGCAGTGATCTCATGAAAACTGGGGTGGAAGCAAAAGGCCTCAGCTCTTCCCAGCTGGGAGTGAAATGCCTCCCCTTCCATTTGAAAGCTGAAGCACATCATTAAATACTCATTTCAATCAAGGAATATCTTTCAAATTAAAACCACACCAAGCCAAGGTGGAGCCTGTCCACAGATCCCAAATGTCAAATCTCAGCTTGTCCCAATTTCCTGTGGAACAGCTCGAGGTAACTGCATGTGCTGCTCCTCCATGCACTGCCCTTCCATGCACTGCCCTCTGCACTTCAGCCTGACTTTATTTATCAAACACATATTAAGAAACAAAATAACCTCAAGCAGTACCAAAGACCTTCAAGAGTTTTAGAGAAACCAGATAAAAACAATTTTTCTAAGTTGTTCACTTTGCTAAATGCAATTTACAGCACTCATGCTCGTTGGTTTTAATATCCTTTATCACCAGTTAAGAGGCAGCAGAGAAAATGAAATTTATGGCATGTTACCATTCAGACAAGGGGAAAAAAAAGTGTAGATATTTAGCTATAGTTGGGAAGTTTGCAACTATGTATGAAACGCAGCCATTGCTGTTGGCTGAACATCATTCCTTTGGATTTCTGTCATTGTTTATCCTCCTCACAAAGAGAATGAGGCAATTAAACCCTAAGGCCATGTAAACAATACTGATGTCAAACATCTGTGCTCTCCCTGTTATTTAAAGCCATGAAGGGTGGTAGCAACAGAGCTGCTTTTATGTCCCTAGTCACACTTTCTTCCTCATGTCAAAAAACAAAACACCACCAAAACCAGCAAACAGTTACCTGAAAATGGGGTTTCGTGGTGTCAATGTCCTGATTCCATAGCACAGCTCAGGTGCTGGGAAAATTTAATAACTGTCAGGCTTAAACTGACAGAATCTGATCTGCAACTCTCATAAATCTCCAGAGGGGGGAAAAAAAAAAAGTGATCTCTCCTTTTTAATGACAGAGGACAAACTTTCATCTTGTCCCCATTTACAGAAATTTGTTGAAATATTTCAATACCTGATTCAAAAGCCAATCAGTAAGTGGGTTAGCAATATTAACCACTGAACTCCTGCCCACTTGTCTTCATTCCAGGGCTCACCCTCAGGCCAGGGGGGCGTCTTGGAGCTTTGACATCCATCAGATTGGGTTTTTGGCTATTTGACAAAACAGAACTTGTTGCTTGCCAGGTTTTTTTTTTCCAAGCCTATGAATATATGGGGGAGGGAAGGAGGAAGCGAGGAAGGGGGAGAAGGATGTAAACAATAAATGAGAACTTCAAAGTAAGAGCTAACAATGCAGAACAATGACTTGTATATCTTACAGTGCACGAAAGTTATTTGTCTTGGTGTTCTGCAGTTGCTAAAAGGAATCAGTGCACAGCACACAAAGCTTTGATACTTCCACAGAAGAAAAAGGTTTCTTAAAAAACATCAACAAACAACTCAAACTTTCTACTGAATTGTGCTAACTCAGTTTTCACATGCAGGGTTAAAGTAATCAATATTGATAATTTATACAGTGTTTTAAACCATACAGGAAGGCCAAGACAGAAGAGATTGGACTTGCAAAACAGTCAAGATTTATTATAAATACATGCTGTCTCAGACTAAGGTAATTTGGAACAGTGTATTTCACTTCATCATGAACAAGCTGTCTGATCTCATTGTGTTATTTCTGTATCAAACTGTACCCTCAAAAATTTTTAAGATTAGCTTTGAGGTACATTAATATTTTCCACATTTTACAGCAATATAAGACTGAGTATTTAAAAAAAAAATCACTGGTGTGAAAAACAGGAAAAAAAATCATATTTCATAACAATATATTTGAACAGACATTCCTACACTAAATGGAAATTTTAATCATATTGGAACTAATCGTCCATTTTCAAATGGAACTGCTGAAAATTTTGTGTTCAGTTTACAGGATGTGGAAAAAATACTGTTCACTTCTCATTTCAGACAAATAAACTAACTTAAAACTACGTTTTGAAACAGTCCATCATTAACCACTCCAATTACAGCATTGAATATCATAACTGATTTTATCCAATGCAATGACTAAGGTGATGTCTTGGAAAGTCTCTGTTGCAAAGAGCTTAGGACAAACCAGAGATGGACTGAAATAAAACCAGCATCAAACAAGTGGAACAGCCAGAAATTAGAATGTAAAAAGGCCCTTTATAAACATGGCATTTTGCCCAGATTCAAAGGTCCCTCCACAAGTCCATGTTTATGATCTGAACTGTATTATCTGACCTAACAAACATTTATAATTCCCTCCACATATCTACCCTTCTTTGTATCTTTACTCTTGAAAAACAATATAACTGCTACTTCCAGTTGCAATATTTTTACACATTACTCTTTAATGGGAAACTAGATATTCACTTAATTAAAAAATTTATATGGCATTGCCTTATTTTTATAGCCACTGAAAATTAGAAGTTTTGTGCTAAATCAAATCTTACCAGCTTCTCCCATCAAGAAAAACCTGACTTTTTCAATGACACTGAAATTAATACACATTTGCTTGATACAGAAAAAAAACTGAATGGACAATTGTTCTTATTCATATGTAAATGTCATTAGTCTCTTTCAAGAGAGAACAATGTATTTTTCATGGATTTACATGTTGGGGGTGGTAGGAAGGAGAAATGCTCACAGCTCTTTGTCCCAACAACTGTAATAACTGGAAATGGCATTTGTGCTCTCAAGGATGTTTTCTCTGGCCAATAAACATAACATGGGTATTAGCACTACAACACATCGTGTTATTTAACAGCTTCATTTGCAGGGTCCCACTTCCACACGGAACAAATGTCTGCCACCAGCTGACATCAGCAAGGACCAAAAACAGTTCAGTGTATATTTAGAAATTAAGAAAGCTTAGACACAGCAGGATTAGATGCAATTTCATAAAAGACAGCCCAAAAATGCAACAAGCTGCACCTTCAGTTGCCAGCAGTGCGAACTGAACCCAGCAGGACGTGTGAACATGCAGCAATCACACCGATTTCAGAGGGATTCAGTGAAATACGAATTTAATGGAAGGGACCACTTGAGAATTCCGTGGAATTCTGCACAGTGCCCAGTCCAGTGAATGAGGTGAATACACTGAGTCAACAATATTGACTTTTTTCCCCCCCAGTGTTATTCCTCTCATTTTTTCTGCTGTATTTTAGCAGCTACTGAACTTTCTACGCTCATTTTGAGATCTCCTAAACCAGCCGCTAAAACTCTACTCCCACCTTTTTTTCACCAGTGCAAAATGTAGCAATAACAGTGTGGAGCACCTACTTTTTCTAGTCAATGTCTTTTCTCCCCTAAAAATCTGAATCTAGAAATGAAAAAAAAAAAAAACAAACTTTCTGCCTTTTTTTTTTTTTTTTAAGAGAGAGACACTTTGAGGTAGAGATTAATCATGCAGCAAAAGATTAATTCCCAGCTGCTGGGCAACCATCTGGACGTTCTACTGGTTAAAACACTAGTTTGAATTGCTAACCTACCCCTTTGATCTTTCTCAGTGTCTCCAGCCCATATGTGCAATAATTAAAGACATAGTTCACAAACTATTGCAAAAAAAATAAATAAATAACTGTACATGTACAGCTAGATCTCCACAACCAGCCTGACTGGTATCAGGAATTATAAATCAGCAGTCAGTTTATGAAAACATGTCTCATCCTGACATCCACTGTGTGTCTCACACCAGCCTAGCAATAAAATAAGGTTTGGGGTTTATTACATTACATTCTGCAGAGTTATCAAAGCAAGGCAGGATGTGACTTCCTCACACAGAACACAACGGACAACTTGCACATGTTTTTGGGAGCAGGACATTAATCAGCCAGGAATCATGTTAGCAGCAGTCAAGACTGCTGTGATTTTAAATATGAACAAACAGATTCCTACCCAGGACCATATTCAGTGGTGAGAATCAGTTTACAACTGGATTCTCCATATACATCACACCCTGCATTCAAAACAGACACGGGAGTTGTGGAGAAAAGGAGAAAATTCAAATGAACCAGAAAATAGTCACTGTCACTGCCTGGAATATTTTCAAGGGGAAATAAAACTGTGTTTTCAGAAGCAAGCTGCCATAAGAAAAAAAGTTACAGAAAAGTGAAAATCACGATGAAAGCCATAATTATCTCATATCTGCCTTTTCTTACTCCCTCATATGGGCCACACTTGTGTGAAAAGTAATCAACACACGTTCTTACATTTTAACAAGAATATTCACCAGAATTAAAAACCTTTACAGTCTTTATCCCTGGAAATCAGTGTGACATTTAGGAGCAGAAGTATGGCTTGGACAGCCCCCAGTGAACAGGATGACAGAAGAAGGAGACCAGCAAAGGAAGAGAACTGGAAGAACAGAGGGATGATAAGAAAAAAAACATTCCAACACAGGAAGCTCCAGTTATTGTAAGATTCAGCTTTTGGACCCACTCAAATGTTTTCAGAAAGTTCATCAAAACCAGTCTCCTCCTGTTATTAAAAAGCACAAACAGCCCCTTCACATGTCTGAGGAGGTTCCTTGAGCTATATCCAGCTCTCCTGATTCCATACACAAATGTTTACACACAATGCACCAAGATTTAAACTCTAGAGACACACAGACATGAGCACACACTTGTAATTCAATATAATGCACAAGAGAACAATACTGATATATTTTGTTACCATCCTTGGAAGATATAGACAAAAATATTGCTTTTCAATGAGGAAAAATATCAATCCATCACACAGCTGAAGGCACAATAATGTCAATTTTACAGTGGTTTAATTACAAGAGCTCTTGTTTTAGGATACTGTCTCCATATTGGGTTTATTTATTGCTTATAATTTGGTATGAATGTAATGGATTTAAATACTTTGCTATGGAACAGGGCAATTAAGAGGAAGAAATCAATCCCAGCAGGACAATGCCCACTGATCACCATCTCCTAATTGCAGGGACTCTTTATCTTCAAATGTTCTTTCCCTTCTCTTTTCCATGCTAACACCAGCCAGTGTCATTCACTCTCCCTCCCAACTTTTACAACTTTCTTTCCTCCCTGCATTCTTTCCCCTGCATTCTCTGTATGGACCCTCTTGGGGGAAATCCATATCACAGCCCTCATGCAATTTGCTCTGTTTCAAGTCATAATCTCCTGCCAGATAAGTGAGAAGCACAGTAAATCTGCTGCTTTCAACACCTTCAATCCAGAGCCCTTTTAGCCAGACCATGACTTAACTATATCAGCACTGCAGATTTTATCTTCATGTAAATATATCTCTAGATCCCAACACTTCTGGTGCAGTAAAACCATATAAATGGCTTGATGATCTTTATAAACAAAATCTGTGCCAGGCAGTAAAAGGGAGTGCTCATTCCCAAAAGAAAAGGAGAAAAACATAAATAAAGATTACAAAGATGAAGGTCCTAAATAGCTTTTTAAAAAGGCTGCATCCTAAAGATAAGACTTCTTGAATCATAAACCCATAAAACACTCTTTGTTTTCTATCTTGTTTCTGGTCTTTGACCCATGAAGATGAGTTTTCAGGGGGGAAAAAAAAGGCTTTTTCCCATTCTCTGTTCTCTTACATCCCCAGCTCATCTCTCCTTTTCCTCATTTCCCACCCCACATGACAAACCGGTGGAAGTCATCCCACAGGTGTTCTGCTGAAAACTCAGCCACTGCCTTCCCCAGAATTCCTCCTCCCCACAGCTGCAGGTCCATTTAGTCTGGGCTGCTTTAGTACACAACAGGCTGGAAAAGCACCAGTGGTTCCAGTGTCCAAAGGCTTTATCACTGGATTCCCAAAAAATCAAAACAGAGAAGTGACAGGAGTGCAGTGATAAAGTCTACAAAGACATCGGAAACACTCAATGTTCCCAGTCAACCCAGATAGATGAAGCTTCACAAAAATTATTGCACAAAGCATCAGGCTTGCCAGTTTGTCTGAAAAATAAATAAATTAAGAGCTGGTATACAACTCAGTACAAATTTATGCCAGGTATAACCTTCCACTGATAAGTGAAAATTGTTTCCAGTATGCCTCTGATTTGTTTAGGTTTCCTTCGTTGAGATAAGATAAATAAATATCTTTGCTTACAAAATGACAGAACAGCAAGAAATGGAGAAAAAATGCTAAGAATAAATAAGACTGACAAAATGAAAAATTAAGAAAGAGAACTTCTTTAAAGAAGCACCAAAATGTCTTCAAGAGATATATCAGATAAACCAGTTGTTTGAGAAAGGTTAAAAGAAATCAGTTTATTAACATAGCTAATTTTATTTTGTCATTCCAGTAGAATTCCAAACCTGTACCTTAGCAATGGTACTGTATCTGTTTTTCTGAAAAATCACAAATCAGACTTTTCCCTCCCCCCTCCTCTGCCCCGTGGAGCTCCGGGTGACACAGGATGGCCAGAGGTGAAGTTCAAAGGGACATTTTCCCTTTTTATCAAGACAGGCCAATCACCCCATCTGTCGTGCTTTGCTGTCCTGCTGAACACAGATATATTCCTGTTGGGTTGCATCTCCCTGGTTTAAACCCTTGATTTTTCAGTAATGACCATTTCCCAAATGGTTTAATCCATGTCAGAAGTATTTGGGGAAGAGATGACTCAAAGCCGCTGCCTGACGACATCGGCGTCCTCGCAGGGCTGTGATGTGGTTATCACTGATCACGGCCATGTGTTCAGCATTACAGACTCTAAACAGGTGCAGGAATGCTTTATGAACAAAGGTCTAAAGGTTAAAAGCAAGAAACCCCACAGTTATCCTATTTTATGTTCTCCCGTTGTACTACAAAGAGGTTGAAAACAGTTAAAGGTTCCCCCGGACCCTTTTGTACAGCACCATTTCTCTGTTAATACATTCACATTCTATAAATGAAAAGGACTTTATTCCTAATTGAGCTTCACAAACAAAGTAAGATGAAAACACATTTAAGTTTTGTCGTTAATAGCACACACATGGTGATTGTGAAACACTGTCTGTAACCTTTCCAGCTCAAACCAGCCCACAGTCGAGCACCATTAGCAAAAAGTCCTGGATTTTTACTGTGTGGTTTAGAGGATTTTTCCACTGAACTAGCAAAGTATTAACTGGGTATTTTATGCAGCTCCTTTGGCATGCATTCCTGTTTATTTAATTTGAAAATATTGTTTAAAAGACAACATTGTGCTTTCAATTTATTTATTTCTTGGGCTGTTTTCACCTCTTATGAAACCTTGCCTCATCCTGAGGCACTGGTGGTTTGGACGTTGTCAATACAAAAGAACAGTCAGTGGCAGAGCAGAGAAAGTGAAAGGCACGTGGATCGTGCAACTGCTTGTTTGAGCACAGAGTGAGGCAGCCAGGTAGCACCAGGAAACATGTCATGCACATCATTTTATTAACAACTAAAGGATCTGCCAAACAATTTTACCCTCCCCTGTATCTCTGCTAAAGATGTTTTCTGAATTATCATGAAAGTAACTTCAGGACAGTTCCAATCCATGTGTCCTTACAAGATAGCAAGGAAAAGGAGGGATGATTTCCCTGCTTTGTTGACGATGCCCTGTCCTCCCCAGCTCAGGCATATTTGGGGTCCTTTGTGGGTTTAGATCCTTCTGGATAGTAGGGAACTATGTACATATATCTCAATTTTCCAAGAGCATATGGCTGAAATCAGAAATTTGAAGGGCAAACAGAGCAGAGTTCTAGATTTGGGGTTTTGTTGCTTTTTTTTATGATTGGTTGGTTGGTTTGGGGTTCTATTAACCGTTTTCCTAATGCACCTTGGGTTTCCTTTTCTGCCCATTAATTCACTGTCTTTCAGAAGAAGAAATGTGTTAAATAAAATGAGCAGCTTGTGACAAACTATTTCAGACAACTGACTTCCTTAAAGCATGAAAAAGGTGAAAATGCCCACAAAATTTTACTTTTATACATATTCAAAACAAAGTAACATGGTGTGAGACAATTAGACAGCCAAGCTTGGACAATAATCTCAGGAATTCATAAAGTTCCAAAGAAGTAAAATAAAACCCCATATGATCAAAAGAAGATTGGAGCTCAAGGAGGCAAATACAGAAATAATGTAGCTCCTATCAGAAACAAGGCCGAAATCTGGTAATTTTAAAAGATATATAGAAAGTAAACAAAAGTCCTCACTAGATCAGAGGCTTCACTGCCTCTATTAGTAAAGGTAATTTGGAAAATTCCTAGAATTCAAACTTCACTAAAAATTCTTTCAAAGGACCTCTACTAAATGTGTTCAGAAAATCTTTTTTACTCCCTAAATAACTGGGAAATACACAAAGCCCTGTCACTTCAGTAAGTTTCTCTTCCATGAGATTTTCTGCTACAATAACTTCCTTGTCAATGCCCAATTTCCAAGGAAAATGCCTTAACAGAATCCTACCTCTTTGTCCTGCGTTCGGAACAGCGCCTGGTGGTGCCGAGAGGGGCTGCTCTGCCCAAGGCCAATTTTAGGTGTCATCTATTGAAGAAAAAATTCAAAACTATCAATGAAGTCAAAACCAGTAAATCCAAGTACAATCAATCCTGATCAGCAATTAAAAATAATATAATATGTTTGTTAGCCCTTCTGAAATATCAAGGGACTATGAATACCTACCACAGTCATTGGCACCCGTTTTTCTCGCAGGTATCTGGGGTTTTCTAACTGAAACACACGGCAGAGAAAAATCAGCAGGTCAACAATGTCTGATTTAGCCCAAGACATCGTAACTAAACTGTATTTAGCACAGCATCACAGAAGAGATTTCACCATACCTCAAATGTTATAAAAATAGGAAATCTTCCTAAGAGATCACTTGGTTGGAAATCTACTCTGCAAGTTTGATAATGTAAATGGACCAAAAATTGCTCTTTTTTTTCCTCCCAACTCTTGTGGTTGTAAAAATTTCACCAGTGCATACTATAAAAATATTTGGCAGCTATATACATAGGCTTATGCAAAAGATTCCCAACTTTACTGGTTAAATTTTCATTGAAATCAGTATAAAGATACAATAAGTTTACAGATTATATTGATTAAAATCCGGAGCTTTTGAAAAATTACAGTTGGGTGCGTTGGAACTACAGCCACACATGTAAGTTATAGAGACAAAACATAAGGAAATGATTCATTAACATGACTATATAATTAAAACAGCTCTCTTAATCACTGTTTTTAAGAACTGGATACAAAACATTGTTCCCAATCCACTTCCTCTATCAGACAGCTCTATTTTTTATCATTTTCTCAGACCACGAGGCTCAAAGATCACATCACAGAGAAAGCAGAATGCCCCAAAAAAGCTTTCAAGGGTATAATCTTGTAAAATGTGGCAGTGAGATTTGGAATATCAATGAGATTGCAACACACATTAAAAAAAAATGTTGTAAGATTAGGTTGATTTACGAGGCATGGCAAATATATCAAATGCTTGTACTTTCTGCAGTAGTATGAAATAAATTTGTGTGTTGAATTTATCAGTGGAAAAGAGGCTTAATCCCTCTGAAATTTCAATTTGATACAGTGTGATTCATTTCCTGTCCCAAAAGGTGATGTAGGATTTCTGTGTGCTGTTGAGGAGTTGTCACATTTCATCCAGAAGTCCTTGCAGACACTCACATTTAACACATACATTCAATTTCAACGACCAGTATTATCCAATATTTTAATACATTAGCTGAAAGCATCGAGAAACCAATACTTTAACAATAACCTATTTATCTTTATTGTCAGGGAGCTTACGAAAACAGTTACATTAAATTTTCCTGTGTTGGCAGTTAAAATCCATGGGCAGCCACCAGTGAATGTAGGAATCCTGGATGCACCCACTGCTACAAAAATGAGGAATTTTGGACACAGAAGTGGTCGTGAGGAGAGGAATACAGGAGTGGGATCAGCCTGGAGCACCAACCACAGGACATCCAGTGGAGGGGAAGAAAAAGCAAATCAAGAGAGAGGGAAATAAAGGTACAGAAACTCCAAACTGGAAAAATTTTGGAGGATTTTCTTTGTCCTACACACTTGTACCTGCAGTAGGATTTTCTATCTACATTTTACTGGTATTGTACTCCTCCTCCCAGCTCAATTTGGCCACTTCCCCATCCAGCCCACACACCTGACCATCCCCAGGGCTGAAGGAAGGTGTTTGCCAGAAGCTCAAGGTGCTCCCCAGTTTGGCATCAGCGGGAACAGTGGAAGCCTTCACCAATACCTGGAATCTGGAGAAGGCTGCACAGCCACATTTCAAAGGTTTAATTATTTGCCAAAGCTCTCTCATGCAGAATGAATACAATCACCCTTCACTTTGGCTTTTTTTAAAGCTAAAAATTACTGTAAATATTTACAATTAATTCAAATCCTTTATCTGACCATGACAGTCAGCTGTTTGCAGCCTTCACTTCAAAAGCAATCTGAAAAGCTGAGGTACATCCTACTTGTTTGTGAGAAAGAAGGAAAATATGTCTCCAATACTTTGTAGGGCCCAAGTCTTGCATTTTTTGATTTTGTAACAGCAGCCATATGTGCTTTGAAGTTAAATGTTCCCACTTTGTTACTTGTTGTGGATTATATCCACTTAAACTGATCTGTAAACATTTAATGCCTCAACATTCATTCTTTTCAGCTGGTCTTCTGCAAAACTTCTTGTTCTCAAAATTAGACCACATTAAAGAGCAAATATCACAATAAAGAATGCCCCAAAAAAGAAAAAAAAAAGTCTGTATTTATGAGAAACATGCAAATTTAAAAATAATAAGCAAAAGGTCAAAGACAAGCCAAAATACATATGTATGAAACTGAAGGACTGCCATGAGAAGAGCAGTAAATCATATGCTTTTTTAAGAGTATGAACCAAATAAATGTCATCATGAAAGACATCTTTATTTGAACTAGAACCGAACTCTAATTTGTAAATACCACTTCTTAACAGAAATGGTATTTTGAAACTCTTTGTAGAAAAGATTTTGGATCCTCCAATCCTATTAGGCAGTCTGACAAGAAATCATGTTTCAATNAAGACTGCAATGGTCACCTTCTCCTTCCCTTAAACCAGCACTGTGAAGATGTTGGGGGATCAGATCCCCATGAAGAAATCCCCCATCCCCTAACAGAGATAATCTACTTCATGCATACATACATATTTTCTTAAGTTGAAAAAAAAATATTGCAGAAATGTACATAAAAAATAAAATTCCAAACCTGCATTACAGGCAAATTAGCCATAATTTAATATTAATATTTCAAATTTCTATTTAACAACACCTAAAGTGGTCAAAACTAAATATTTATTAGTTATACAATTTTAAAGCTACCAGTGCAAGTAATGTGTGAAGCACTGACAAAAGTTGAAGTGGTTTCTCCCAAAAGCAAGGACAGTGCAGGAAAAGCACAATTTTGAGCTCTAAGCACTTCCACAAGTCTCATCCTTATCAATTATATTCCATCTCTCAGGCTGAAAATATTGTCCAGGCTTTCTTTGTGCTACATCCCAGTCCAGAAACTCCCACCAAAGCTTTGCTCTTTTGCTCAGTAAATACCACAACAATGACAACACTGAAGTCATGGTTCCAAACTACCCCTCCAAAGTCACGTTCCACTCTTTGGAAGATGATTACCCTGGGACGGTTATCTCCAATAATGCCCAATTGTAGCCTGTGTCAGTCCACTCACAGAACATTGTAAATATTAAGATTCAGGGGAAAAAAAGCCCCACACTTGCATCTGCAGGCCCGTTGCACATTCCTCCCTAAGCTTCTTCAAAGACAAAACGTGATTGTTTTCAAAACAAGGATGGCAAAAACACACATGAAAGAGTTAAGAACGCTTAAGACTTTGAAATGGTAAACAACTAAACTGAACCTTGCCCTAAATTCTTACTTTAATCTACCAAACCCAGCCAGCCAGCATGTTCCCTACAGAAATAACTGCTGAGTAGCTTCAGGAAATTTGAGTAAGGACATTCTTATCTAACATCATAATTTGTAGGGAAGTTCACTTCAATGCTGCTTCTGCAGTCTTAGTGGAAGGACATTAAAGCACATGAAGGTTGTTTGTCAGCATGGAAGTTGAATTTATTTTTTGAAGTCGCAACACCACTTGGAGCTCACTGTGGGAAAGTTTTTCCAGCACTGCTGCCCTCCAAGGCCACAACATATACAGTAGGTATGTTTATAGTAAGCAGCCAGACTGAGAAACCAAACAAAAGATAATCAAATGGCTTGTGCAGAAATGGTTGAGCTTAACTAGACTGAAAGACACAGGCAGATGTGAGCCAAGCACACAGAGCAGCACAGCATCCACTGCTGCTGCAGCCTCCCAGGAATTAATTCCCAACGCTCCCAATCCAGTTAACCCTGGGCCAACACAAGGTTTTCTCCAAGGAAGGGGAATGCAACACGGAATTTCTTTGGTCTAAGTCTTCTCAAATCTTTCTTAGGCAATAACATTTCCCAGGACAAATTCTTCTGGACAAGACCGAGCGTCCAGTCAGTCCCACGTCACTTCTGGTAAGAGCTACAGAGTTAATTCTTGTCCCGGCTGAATTCCAGTGATGAAAAATCGTGTTCTCCCTGATTAAAAACTCCTGTGCTGTTTCCCCAGGGTGCAATCTCTTTGTGTGCTTTCTACCTAAAACGATGTTCTGAATTTCCTGGGATGTTTGAAAGACATGCTTTGTCACACCTAAAATTGGCTACAATTCAATGACAAATGAAACTGCAACAGAAGCATCATGAAAGAGAGAGTGAGAGACAGAGAGGCAGGTGAGGTAAGAATTTGCACGGGTTTAATTCATTGTTGTTCCTTCACATAACTTTTTTATCCAAAACTCATGTGAGTCTACAATCTAAAAAGCTCAGCTCCAAGAGGAAAAAAAGGGGGGAAAAGGCAATTTAATTCCATTATCCAAAGAGGTTCTTTTCCTGACACTACACATCTTTCACAATATTTAATTATTTTTGGGACATAAATGGGAGATGGTCACCTTCCCCTCAGTTATGAAGTGCACTGGAGCTGCAACACACACAAGTTTATTGACAGCTGCTCATGAAATCAGATCACAGAATCACAGAAAAGGTTGGGCTGGAAGGGACCTTCCAGTTCCTCTCATTCCCCTAGCCCAGGTCACATTTATTACATTCTAAGATGGCTAAAGAATGACAAAGAAAGTTCAAAGTAATGACGTGACCAAAGATTATTTGTATTTATTTGTCTCAGCTCCTGCCTCTGAAACTTTTCCCTTCCAACAGCCACACAAAAGGATTTCTGCTTTCCTACATTGCAAATGCAGCTTCAAGGCAGGAACACCTGATAAAGGACAGTCCCCACATCAGTTTAGATAAGAGTCAATACAAGTTAAGAAAAACACGTTTTATAATATATGTAAAATGAGAGTGAATTAGTATTCCATGTACGAAAGGCAAATTTATCACCATCAAAACTCAACTTTTTTTTCAAA
>WEKY01053566.1:524-14631 GCA_013390045.1 Picathartes gymnocephalus | reverse complement strand
ATGGGAATGGGAAACTGGGAATGGAAATGGGAATCTGGACACAAACTGGGATGGGAACTGGGAGTGGGAATGGGAATGGGGATGGGACACTGAGAATGGGAACTGGGAATGGGAACTGGGAACTGGGAATGGCAATGGGAACTGGGATGGGGATGGGAATTGGGAATGGGGAGGGGAATGGAAAAGTGGGAACGGGGACACAAACTGGGATGGGAACTGGGAGTGGGAATGGGAATGGGGATGGGACACTGAGAATGGGAACTGGGAATGGGAACTGGGAACTGGGAATGGCAATGGGAACTGGGATGGGGATGGGAATTGGGAATGGGGAGGGGAATGGAAAAGTGGGAACGGGGACACAAACTGGGATGGGAACTGGGAGTGGGAATGGGAATGGGGAACGGGGAATGGAAATGGGAATCTGGATGGAAAAGGGGGAATGGGAACTGGGAATGGGAGAACTGGGAACTGGGACCGGGATGGGAATGGGAACTGGGATTGGGATGGGAATGGGAACTGGGAATGGGAACTGGGAATGGGAACTGGGAATGGGAAGTGGGAATGGGCTGGGCCGATCCCTCACTGACCAATCCCTAATTAACAACTCATCAACGGCCAATTAACCGCTCATCAATCACTCACTAATGGCTCACTCATCACCAATCTGTACCTAATTAATGAATTAATTAACTCATTAATGACCAACCTGCTGGATGGCCTGGGCCAATCACTCATTAACCAGTCCCTAATTAACGACTCATCAACGGCCAATGAACTGCTCATCAATCACTCACTAATGGCTCACTAATCACCAGCCAGTGCCTAATTAACGAATTAATGAACTGGTTAATGGCCGACCTGGTGGATGGGCTGGGCCTCGGCGCAGCCGATCACTCATTAACCAATCCCTAATTAACAACCCATCAACCGCCAATTAACAGCTCATCAACCAACCAGTCACTCATTAATCGCTCATTAATCACCAACCGGTGCCTAATTAATGAATTAATGAGCTCGTTACTGGCCGACCTGGCAGACGGGCTGGGCCGATCACTCACTGACCAACGCCTAATTAATGACTCATCAATGGCCAATTAACCGCTCATCACTCACTCACTAATGGCTCGTTAATCACCAATCAGTGCCTAATTAATGAACTCATTAACTCATTAATTGCTGACCTGCTGGACAGGCTGGGCCTCAGTGCAGCCGATCCCTCACTGACCAATCCCTAATTAACAACTCATCAACGGCCAATTAACCATTCATCAATCAATCAATCACTCATTAATCGCTCATTAATCACCAATCAGTACCTAATTAATGAATTAATGAACTCATTAATGACTGACCTGCCGGATGGGCTGGGCCGATCACTCATTAACCAGTCCCTAATTAACAACTCATCAACGGCCAATGAACTGCTCATCAATCACTCACTAATGGTTCACTAATCACCAACCAGTGCCTAATTAACGAATTAATGAGCTCGTTAATGGCCGACCTGGCGGATGGGCTGGGCCTCGGTCCCTCCCTGACCAATCCCTAATTAACAACTCATCAATGACCAATCAACCACTCATCACTCACTCACTAACGGCTCACTAATCACCAATCAGTGCCTAATTAACAAATTAATGAGCTCGTTAATGGCCGACCTGGCGGATGGGCTGGGCCTCGGTCCCTCCCTGACCAATCCCTAATTAACAACTCATCAACGGCCAATTAGTCGCTCATCAACCAATCAGTCACTCATTAATCGCTCATTAATCACCAATCAGTGCCTAATTAATGAATTAATGAGCTCGTTACTGGCCGACCTGGCAGACGGGCTGGGCCGATCCCTCACTGACCAATCCCTAATTAACACCTCATCAACAGCCAATTAACCGCTCATCAACCAATCAATCACTCATTAATCGCTCATTAATCACCAACCGGTGCCTAATTAATGAATTAATGAGCTGGTTAATGGCCGACCTGGCAGATGGGCTGGGCCGATCACTCATTAACCAATCCCTAATTAACAACTCATCAACGGCCAATTAACCGCTCATCAATCAATCAATCAACCAATCAGTCACTCACTAATCGCTCACTAATCACCAATCAGTGCCTAATTAATGAACTCATTAGCTCATTAATGGCCGACCTGGCGGATGGGCTGGGCCTCGGCGCAGCCGATGACGGCGCCGCGGGGGTGGATGAAGAGGTAGAGCCGGGAATTCCCCGGGAATTGGCCGGGAAAGGGCCCCGGGAATCCCAGCTCGGCGTCGGCCTGCTCCAGCACCGCCCACGCCTGTGGAAAACAGGGAATTCAGGGATGGGAATGCCGGGAATTCCCGGGAATCCCAGCTCGGCGTCGGCCTGCTCCAGCACCGCCCACGCCTGTGGAAAACAGGGAATTCAGGGATGGGAACGCCGGGAATTCATGAGAATTCATGGGAATAAACAGGCTGGGAATTCCCAAGAATTCATGGGAATAAACAGGCTGGGAATTCCCAGGAATTCATGGGAATAAATGGGATGGGAATTCCCGGGAATCCCAGCTCGGCATCGGCCTGCTCCAGCACCGCCTGCGCCTGGAAATCCAGGGAAAAATGGGCTGGGAGTTCCGGGAATTCATGGAAAAACGGGCTGGGAATTCCCAGGAATTCAGGGAAAAGCGGGCTGGGAATTCCCGGGGAAATGAGGATGAGCAGGAGGAAATGGCAGGAAAAGCAGGCTGGGAATTCCTAGGAAAAGGGGGTGGGAATTCCCAGGGAACAACGGCTGGGCTCCAGGAACTCACGGAGGAAACAGGGGAGGAATTCCTTGGAAAACTGGGATGGGCTCTGGGAATTTCCAGGAAAAGCAGGATGGGAATTCCTGGGAAACCCGGGATGGGCACCGAGAATTCCTGGGAAAAGCAGGATTCCTTCCCAAACAAGGCTGGGTTTGCACAGGGCACTGGGATTCAGGGATTGGGCTGGGAATCAGGGATCGGATCCCGTTGGGATTTGGGATTTTGGGATCAGATGCCGTTGGGATTTTGGGATCAGATCCTGTTGGGATTCCTGGATCACCTCCTGCTGGGATTCAGGGATCAGATCCCACTGGGATTTGGGATGTAGGAATGAGATCCCGCTAGGATTTAGGGATCAGGTCCCGTTGGGATTTGGGCTTTTTGGATCAGTTCCTGTTGGATTTCTGGGATCAGGTGCCATTGGGATTCAGGGATCAAATTCCATGGGAATTCAGGAGTCAGATCCCACTGGGATTCAGGGATTGGGGTGGGATGGGATTGGATTGGGGGATCAGATCCCATTGGGATTTTGGGATCAGCCCCTGTTGGGAATTAGGGATCAGCTCCCACTGGGATTTGGAATTTAGGGATCAGCTCCCACTGGGATTTAGGGATCAGCTCCCGTTGAGATTCAGGGATCAGGTCCCGTTGGGATTTTGGGATTGGGGTGGGACTGGGGGATCAGATGCCGTTGGGACTTTGGCATCAGATCCTGTTGGGATTCCTGGATCACCTCCTGCTGGGATTCAGGGATCAGATCCCACTGGGATTTAGGGATCAGCTCCCGCTGGGATTTGGGATTCCGGGATCAGCTCCCGCTGGGATTCCGGGATCAGCTCCCGCTAGGATTTGGGATGTAGGGATCGGGTACCTTGCTGAGGGCGTATTTGGGATCTCCGGGCAGCACGAGGACGATTCTGCCATCCCAGAATTCCGCCACCACGCGCTCGCTCTTCCAGCCCTGCCGGGGACCGAGAATCCCAGGGAAAGCCTCAGGAGGGAGCCCGGAATTCCGGCACCGGCGCCATCCCGGGATTCCAGCAACGGGAACCGCTCCGGGCTTGGGGAATGGGATCCATCCCGGCCATTCCCGGGATTCCAGGAGCTGCTGGCCTGGATTGGGAATCTGGGAGGTTCCGGCCTGGAAAAGCCTCGGGAATTCTGGGAGTTCGGCCATTCCCAGCCCTGCCCATCGGGAATGGGAATTCCAGGGAAGCTGGGCCAGGGCTGCAGGAATTCCAGGAAGGAATTCCAGGAAAGAATTCCAAGGAGGAACTCCCGGGAAACAATTCCAGGAAAGAATGGCAGGGAGGAATCCCAGGAAGAAATCCCAGGCAGGAATCCTGGGAAGGAATCCCGGGAAGGAACGAATCCCAGGGGGGAATCCCAGGGAAGAACTCCAGGAGGGAATCACGGGAGGGAATCCCGGGAAGGAATTCCAGGCAGGAAGTTTTCCCCCATTCCGGCCCTTCCAATCCCGGATCTCTCCGGGGCTTCCCGGAGCCGCCAGCGCTGCCGCCCCGCCCAGCCCGCGCCTCCGGCATTCCCAGCAATCCCAACATTCCCAGCATTCCCAACATTCCCAGCAATCCCAACATTCCCAGAATTCCCAACATTCCCAGCAATCCCCACATTCCCAGCAATCCCAGCATTCCCAACAACCCGAACAATCCCAACATTCCCAACAACCTCAACATTCCCAACAACCCAAACAATCCGAACATTCCCAGCAATCCCAGCATTCCCAACAATCCCGGCAATCCCAGCATTCCCAGCAATCCCAGCACTCCCAACAATCCCAACAACCCAAACAATCCCAACATTCCCAGCAATCCCAACATTCCCACAATCCCACCATTCCCAACAAACCCAAGATTCCCACAATTCATTCCCAGCACTCCCAGCAATCCCAACTATCCCAACATTCATTCCCAGAATCCCCAGCACTCCCAGTATTCCCAGCAATCCCAACATTCTCAACAAGCTCCAGCAATCCCAACAAGCCCAACATTCCCAGCAATTTCAACAATGCCGGCATTCCCAACAATCCCAGCATTCCCAGCATTCATTCCCAACATTCCCAACAATCCCAGCATTCCCTCCCAGCAATTTCAACAATGCCGGCATTCCCAACAATCCCAGCATTCCCTGCATTCATTCCCAACATTCCCAACAATCCCAGCATTCCCAACACCCCCAACATTCCCAATAATCCCAACATTCCCAACAATCCCAGCATTCATTCCCAACAATCCCAACAATCCCAACAATCCCAGCAACCCAAACATTCCCAACAATCCCAACATTCCCAACAACCCAAACATTCCCAACGTTCCCAACAACCCAAACATTCCCAACAATGCCAACATTCCCAACAACCCAACATTCATTCCCAGCATTCTCAGCACTCCCAACAATCCCAACACCCCCAACATTCCCAATAATCCCAACCTTCCCAACAATCCCCACAATCCCAACATTCCCAATAATCCCAACATTCCCAACAATCCCAACATTCCCCACAATCCCAACATTCCCCACAATCCCAACATTCCCCACAATCCCAACATTCCCAACAATCCCAACACCCTCAGCATTCCCAGGAACCCCAGCATTCCCTGGCGGCATTCCCAACATTCCCCAGCAACCGCACCATTCATTCCCGGCGCTCCCACCATTCCCAGCCCTCCCAACCATTCCCAAGGAGCCCAGCATTCCCGGGATGGCCGCGGTACCGGGAATCGCAGCGCGTGCCGGAGCCGCAGGTGGTGCCGGAGGTGCTGGAGCCGATCCTCGGCAACGCCGGCGGCCAGGAGCATCCCGCAGGATCCGCACTGCAGCGCCCCCTGCTGGCCCGCCTCCTGCCGGGAAACACCGGGAATGCTGGGAATGCGGCATCCCGCAGGATCCGCACTGCAGCGCCCCCTGCTGGCCCGCCTCCTGCCGGGAAACACCGGGAATGCTGGGAATGCGGCATCCCGCAGGATCCGCACTGCAGCGCCCCCTGCTGGCCCGCCTCCTGCCGGGAAACACCGGGAATGCTGGGAATGCGGCATCCCGCAGGATCCGCACTGCAGCGCCCCCTGCTGCCGGAAAAATACCGGGAATGACAGGAAAACTCCAGGAATGCTGGGAATGAGGAAAAGGGGAGTTACAGGAAAAGTCGGCAACGAGGGACAGGGAAAAGTCGGGAATGAGGGAATGCGGGAACGGGAAAGGCAAAGTCAGGAATGAGGGAAAGGGGAATTACAGAAATGCAGGAAGGGAGGAGCTTGGGAAGGAGAGAACAAGGGGAAAAGTCAGGAATGAGGGACAGGAAAAGCTCGGGAATGCGGCACGGGAATGCTGGGAAAGGTCGGGAATGCGGGAAAGGGAAAAGCTTGGGAATACGGCACAGGAATGGCAGGAAAAGCTTCGGGATGCGGGGAGGGAATTGCAGGAAGGGATGGGAGAAGGCTGGGAATGGCCAAGGGAATTCCCGTGGGAATGGGGAGGGAAACGGGGGAAAGGGATGGGAATGTGGGATTTAGGAATGGGAATGTGGGATTTAGGGAAAGGAGGGGATTTAGGGAAGGGATTTTGGGAATTTGGGAATGTGGGCAGAGATTTCGGGAATTTGGGATCCAGAGCAACGTTTGGAGCCCCGGGAACGGCTCCTCATTCCAGGATTTCAGGGCTTGGAATGTGGGAAGGGATTCAGGGATTCGGGAAGTGATCCCAGGTCTCAAATTCCCAGAATTCCCAGAATTCCCACGGCGAGATTCCCGATTTTGCCCACCCTCTCCCTGCCCCAGCTGCCTGGGCTCATCCTGGGGGTGATTCCCAGGGAATTCCCGGATTTCTTTCCCAGCGGGAAGCTCACAATGATCATCTGCTCCCGGGAATGCTGTGAGGATTCCTTGGATCTCCGGGGGGCTTTGCCAGGGAGCTCGAAGGGAGCCGGGAGCTCCTCCAGGGGCCTGGAAAACACGGAAAAGTGGGAAAAACTGGGGGAAAAAGCAGGGAAAAGCAGGGGAGAAGTAGGAAAACAGGGAGAAAAAAATGGGGAAAAGTCAGGGAAAAAGCGTGGAAAAAAACCAGGGAGAAAACAGAGAAACAAGCAGGGGAAAGAGTGGGAAAAACCGGGGAAGAAGTGGGAAAAGCAGGGAAAAATACCAGGGAGAAAACAGGGAAAAGCAGGAAAAAGTGGCAAAAACAGGGAAAAAAACATAGGAGAAAGTGGGAAAAGACAGGGGGGAAAGTAGGGAAAGAAACTGGGGAAAAAAACCTGGAAAAAGCAGGGAAAAACTGGGAAAAACCAGGGAAAAGAGGGGGGAAAGTGGGAAAACAGGGAAGAAATGGGGGAAAAACACAGGGAAAAAACCAGGAATAAACCAGGGAAAAGCAGGGAAAAAACCACGGGGAAAAAAAACGAGAAAAAAACCAGGGAGAAAACAGGAAAAAAAGAGGGGAAGGAGTGGGGAAAAGCAGTGAAAAAGTGGGAAAAGGAGGGAGAAACAACAGGAAGAAAACAGGGAAAAGCAGGGAAAAAACACAGGAAAACGTGGGGAAAAACCGGGAAAAGCGGGAAAAAACCAGAGGAAAAAGTGGGGAAAGAAATTGGGAGAAAACAAGAGAAAAGTGAGGAAAAAAGTGGGAAAAGCAGAGGAGAAGTGGGAAAACGTGGGGAAAAAGTGGGAAAAGCTGGGGAAAAGTGGGAAAAGCTGGGAAAAAGCAGAAAGAAAAAAAAATGGGGGAAAGTGGGGAAAGGAAGTGGGAGAAAAGTAGGAAAAAGCAGAGAAAAAAGTGGGAAAAACAAGAAAAAAGTGGGGAAAACCTCAGGAAAAGCAGGGGGAAAGTGGGAAAACAGGGAAGAAATGGGAAAAAAACCGGGGGAAAAGTGGGAAAAGTGGGGAAAGAAACTGGGAGAAAACAGGCGAGAGCAGGGGAAAAAAACCGGGAAAATCCGGGGGGAAGAAAGGGAAAAGGGGGGAAAAGCAGGGAAAACTTGGGAAAAACCATGAAAAAAACTGGGGAAACCAGGAAAAAAAATTGGGAAAAGCAGGGAAAAAATGGAAAGAAGTTTGAAAAGCAGCGAAAAAGCGGGAAAGAAATGGGGAAATGCCGGGAAAAAGGCGGGAATTGCTGCCCTGGGAACAGGATTGGGATCGGGGCTCTGCTCCCAGCCCGACCTTGCCAGGATTCCCGGGATATTCCCGAGCTCTTCCCCTCTGGAAAAGTGGGAATGGGACCTCACCTCCTCTTGGCAGGAAGGAAAATGGGGAAGAGGCCGGCTGGGCACGGAGAGCCTGGAAAAACCGGGAATGCCGAGCTCAGGAAAGTGGGAATGTGGAATCCCAGCCCCAAATCCCGGGAATTCCCATTCCCTGGGATCCATCCCTGCCCCAAATCCCGGGAATTCCCATTCCCTGGGATCCATCCCGGCCCCAAATCCCGGCAACTCCCATTCCCTGGGATCCATCCCTGCCCCAAATCCCGGGAATTCTCTGTTCCTTTCAACCCCAAACTTCCCAATCCTTGGAGATCGGGGCAAGAATTCCCGAGTTTTCCCCAACTCACCCCGTTCCTTTTTCCCGCCGCTGGAATCCCGGGAATCCGGGCTGGGAGAGGGCGGAATTCCAGGGGCTTCCTGCGGAGGGAGAGAGGGGATTCCAGGGAGAATGGGAAAAGCTGGAATTCTGCACCATCGGCACACGGAAAGGGGGGCACTGCAGGCGTTTTTCCAAGGATTTTCCCAGGGTTTTCCAAGGATTTTTCCAAGGATTTTCCAGGGTTTTTTCTGGGGGTTTTCCTGGGATTTTTTCAAGGGTTTTCCAAGGATTTTTCCAAGGATTTCTCCAAGAATTTTCCCAGAGTTTTCCAAGGATTTTCCAGGGTTTTTTCCGGGGGTTTTCCAGGGATTTTTCCAAGGAATTCCCAGGGGTTTTCAAAGGATTTTCCAAGAATTTTTCCAGGGGTCTTTCTGGGATTTTTCCAAGGATTTTCCCAGGGTTTTGAAAGGATTTTCCAGGGATTTTTCCAAGGATTTCCCAGGGTTTTTCAAAGGATTTTTCCAAGGATTTCCCAGGGATTTTTCTAAGGATTTCCCAGGGGCTTTCAAAGGATTTTCCAGGGATTTTTCCAAGGATTTCCCAGGAGTTTTCCAAGGATTTCTCCAACCATTTTCCCAGGGTTTTCAATGGATTTTCCAAGGATTTTCCCAGGGATTTTTCAGGGGTTTCCCAGGGTTTTTTCAGGGATTTTCCCAAGGATTCCCCAGGGGTTCCGGGACAGCTCCAGCCCCGGGAAGTGTCCAAGGAAAGTTGGGATCACCCTGGGATTTGGGAATGTCGGGAACGGGATGGAAAATCCCTGGATCCCACCCAGAGCATCCCGAGGGATTCCAGATCCAGGACCCATCCCGAGGGATTTTTATGGAATTCGGGGCTGGAAAAGGGAAGGGAGGCCCTTCCTGGGGCCCTGGAATTCCCAGGGAATTCCCTGGATCCCGAAATTCCTTCCCAGGGAGGGATCCCAGCTTCCTGGAGAATTCTTGGAGCCTTTTCCAAGGAAAAAAGCAGCTCTGGCAGAGCTGGGAATTTGGGATCCAGGGAACGGCTCCCATGGGGACCGGGAAAAAATGCCAAGGAAAATCCTGGAATTCGGGAGCATTTGGGCTCCAGCAAATCCCAAACTTTCCAGGCTGGGAAGCAGAAAATCAGGAAAATCCAGGATTGGCTCCGGAAAGGGCAAAATTCCTGGGAATTTCCCTTTTCCTGCAGTTTGGGGAATGCCAGGAGTGGCGGGGGGTGGGGATTTTTTTTGGGAATTCCCAGGATTTGGCTCCTGGATCCCAGAGAAGCCAGTGGGAATTTGGACTCCGAGCCCGGCCTGGGAGAAAAAGCAGGAAAAGAGGAGCAGGAATTCCTTTTCCAGCTTTTTCCTTTGGGAAAATCTCCCATGGGAATTGTCCCTTCAGCCAAAAATCCAGGGAATCCCTCGGTGCAGGGAGAGCCTGGGAACGACAGGAATCCCAAAGGGAATTCCCAGAGGGAAATCCCCCAGGAATCCCAACGGAATCGCCCTGGAATTCCAGAGAAATTGTACAGGCAAATCCCAAAGGGAAATCCCACAAAAATCCCAAAGGATTCCCAAAGGAATCCCTCAGGAATTCCCAAGGAAAATCTCCCAGGAATCCCAAAGGAATCCCCCCGGAATTCCAAAGGAAAATCCTACAGGGAAAATCGCACAAAAATTCCAAAGGATTCCCAAAGGAATCCCTCAGGAACTCCCAAGGAAAATCCCCCAGGAATCCCCAAAGGGAAATCCCGAAGCAATCCCAAAGGAATCCCCCCGGAATTCCAAAGGAATTGTCAGGAATTCCCGAGGGAATCCCCCCCGGAATCGTAAAGGAATTCCCAAGGAAAATCCCAAAGGAATTCCCAAAGGATGCCCCAGGAATTCCCAAGGAATTCCCGCTGCCCCTTCCCCTCCGAGCCCTTCCCAAGGCCAGAATTCCGGGAATTCCCTGGAATTCTCCCCCCAGTCCCTGCACTCACCTCCTTCCCCGCATTCCCGGCTCCTCCGTCCTCGCAATTCCCAGAGCCGTTCCCGCTTTTCCAGGCGCCATTCCCGCTGAAATTCCCACCTTTCCCGCTGTCATTCCCAGAGTCATTCCTGCTTTTCCACGTGTCGTTCCCAGCGAAATTCCCTGTTTTCCAGCTGCCATTGCTGGAGTCATTCCCACTTTTCCCGGTGTCATTCCCAGCGAAATTCCCACTTTTCCCGGTGTCATTCCCAGCGAAATTCCCACTTTTCCCAGTGTCATTCTCAGAGTCATTCCCAGTTTTCCCGGTGTCATTCCCAGAGTCATTCCCGCTTTTCCTGCTGTCATTCCCGGCGGAATTCCCACTTTTCCCGCTGTCATTCCCGGAGTCATTGCCTGCTTTCCTGCTGTCGTTCCTGTCGTAATTCCCGCTTTTCCCGCTGTCATTTCCGGCGAAATTCCCGCTTTTCCCGGAGCCATTCCTGCTTTTCCAGGTGTCATTCCTGGTGAAATTCCCGCTTTCCCCAGGCGCAGCCTCTCCCTCATCCCCACATCCCGCGGAGAATTCCCGATTTTCCTTCTCCTCTTCCCGAGCCTCCGGAGCTTTTCCCGCCTTTTCCTTCCTCTCCTTCCATCCCGCCTTTTCCGGAGCTTTTCCCGGGCCGTTCCTGGCCAGATCCGCCTTTTTCCGGGAGCAGCCTCCGGCGCTTCCCGCTTTTCTCCTGCTCCCGCTCTGGAAGAAGGCGGATCCCAGCGGGAGCCTCAGCGCCGGCTTCTTCCGCAGCTGGGAATTCTGGGAATTCCCAACGACCTTCCCTTCGGAATTCCGGGAATTCTCGATGCCCTCCCCTTCGGAAATCCGGGAATTCTCGACGCTCTTCCCTTCGGAATTCCGGGAATTCCCACCACCATTCCCTTCGGAATTCCAGGAATTCCCACCACCATTCCCTTCGGATATCTGCGAATTCCCGCCGCTCTTCCCTTCAGAAATCCAGGAATTCCCGCCGCTCTTCCCCATGGAAATCTGGGAATTGCCACCACCATTCCCTTCAGAATTCCAGGCATTCCTGCCGCCCTTCCCTTTGGAATTGCGGGCATTCCCGCCGCTCCTCCCCTTGGGAAGCTCCAGCCGGCGCGCGGGCCTGGCTGTGCCTCTGGAGCTGCGCTTCCTGCTGGGATTCCCGCCGGCATTCCCAGCTTTTCCCGGGCCGTTCCCGGCTCCCAGCAGCTCCCGGAGGCGCCTCCTCTCCAGAGGGTCCAGGTAGCTCCTCTTCCCGTAAAAAGCCCCCGCGGGAAGGTGGGAATGGCGGGAAGGGGCGGCGGCGGCATTCCCGGGAATTCCCACATTGCTGGCCGGGATCTCCAATCTCCGCGCCGGCGCCGATTTCCCGGGAAAAGCTTCTTCCTCCTCCTCCTCCTCCTCGGAGCTGGGGGACCAGCGGATCTGGGAAGCGCAAAGGCGGGAATGCCGGGAATGCCGGGAAGGGCACGCGGAGCCGGGAAGGGCTCGGAGCCGCTTGGCCTCCGGGGTCCGGAATTCCGAGCAGGAGCTGCGGAAAAAAAAACGGGAATGAGGGGTCAGGTCCTGCCTGGAATCAGCCAGGGCTCCCTGAATCCAAGAATCCCTGAATCCAGGGATTCATTATTCCAAGAATTCCTGAATGCAAGGGTTCCTGAATCCAAGGGTTCCTGAATCCAGGAATTCCGGAATCCAAGGGTTCCTGAATCCAAGGGTTCCTGAATCCAGGAATTCCGGAATCCAAGAATTCCTGAATCCAAGGGTTCCTGAATCCGGGGATTCCCGAATCCAAGAGCTCCTGATTCCAAGAATTCCAGAATCCAAGAATTCCCGAATCCAAGAATTCCCGAATCCAGAAATTCCCGAATCCAAGAGTTCCTGAATCCAGGGATTCATTATTCCAAGGGTCTGTTAATCCAAGGGTTCCTAAATCCAAGGGTTCATTATCCCAAGAATTCCTGAATCCCATAATTCCTGAATCCAAGGATTCCTGAATCCCAGAGTTTCCGAATCCAAGAATCCCTGAATCCAGGGATTCATTATTCCAAGGGTTTGTTAATCCAGCGATTCCTGAATCCATGAATTTGTTCATCCAAGGATTCCTTCATCCCAGGATTCCTGAATCCAAGAATTCCTGAATCCCAGAGTTCCTGAATCCAAGGATTTGTTAATCCAAGGGTTCCTGAATCCATGAATTTGTTCATCCAAGGATCCCTTCATCCCAGAATTCCTGAACCCAGGGATTTGTGGATCCAAGGGTTCATTGTTCCAGATACTCGCTCATCCCAGAATTCCTGGATCCAAGGGTTCCTGAACCCAGGGATTCATTATTCCTAAGATTTCAGAATCCAAGGATTTGTTCATCCCAGAATTCCTGAATTCCAAGGATTCCTGATCCCAAAGATTTGTTCATCCCAGGATTCCTGAACCCCGGGCTCCCGGAAAAGCCCTGGGCATTCCCAGCCCTGCTGGAGCAGCAATTCCAGGCGGTTTTTTTGGGAATCCTGGCCCCCCCACCTCCCATTCCCAGCCCAGCCCAAACCCCTCTGGATCCGCTGGAATTCCGGGAATTCCGGGAAGGGCCCCGACAATCCCAGGATCCTGGATCGAGCTCTTCCCATTGGAATTCCCCATTCCAGCCCGGGCATCCGAGGGAATTCCCGCCGGGATCGGTTTTCCTGGGAATCCCGGCAGGGCAGGGGAATCCTTGGGATGGAGGGGGAGGGGGGGGGTGGGAAAAGCTTTTCCTTGGGATCGGAATCCCTGGAATTCCCGGGAGAGGAGCCTGGGATGAGCCCAATCCATGGGCAGGCAATTCCAGGAGCTGCAATTCCCACAAGGGCTGGATCCAGATGCCAGGGAATCCTCGGAGCCGCTTCCGGAGGCTCCGGGAGAGCGGGAATTTGGGCGAGGGAGGGAAGGGAAACGGGGAACGGATCCCCCGGGAATGGGGAGGGGGTTTGGGAAGGAATTCCCGGCCGGGCTGGAATTCCCAGAGAAGCCCCGGGAGTGGCCAAGGAAAGTTGGGATCACCCAGGGATTTGGGAATGTCGGGAATGGGATGGAAGCTCCACGGATCCCAGCCAAAGCATCCCGGGCTTTTTCCAGGGGTTTCCCAAGGAATTTTCCAAGGGTGATCTCAAAGGATTTGGCAAAGATTTTCCAGAGGTTTCTCCAGGGCTTTCCCAGGGCTTTTTCAGGGATTATCCAGGGGTTTTCCAGGGGTTCCGGGGCTGCCTCAGTTTCCAAGGAAAGTCAGGATCACCCTGGGATTTGGGAATGTCGGGATTGAAGCTCCACGGATCCCAGCCAAAGCATCCCGGGAATCCGGGATCAAGGACACTCAGGATCCATCCCCAGGGATTTTGATGGAATTCGGGGATGGGAAAGGGAAGGGAGAGCCTTCCTGGAGTCCCCAATTCCCAGGGAATTCCCGAAATTCCTTCCCAGAGAGGAGTCGGGGTGGGGATGGATCCAATGCCAGGCTGGGAGAGCTGGGAATGGAGGGAATTCCCTGGGAAAGGGGGAGGGATTTGGGAAGGAATTCCCAGCTGGGCTGGAATTCCCAGAGAATCCCAGGAGGGATTGGGGCTCAGGGCTGGGATGGGAAGATCCCAAAGCTCCTCCCCAGGCCGAATTCCCGGATTTTTGGGGGGATTTTTGGGAATGTTGCCACTCACCCCTGGGGATCCGGGCTCCGTTTCCGGGGGGTTCCCTCGGCCCCTCCGCGCCTCCTGCAATTCCAGGTTTTCCACAGGTTGGGCTGGAATTCCAGGGA
>WEKY01053564.1:74987-91334 GCA_013390045.1 Picathartes gymnocephalus | reverse complement strand
ACAATTTCCTTAGGAGTCAGCCTGTGTCCATTGCTGCCCACAGCAGAATGAGTTTCCTGAACGCCAGAGGGGCTGGAACACAAATTCCATGGAGAATGAAGTGCAGGCAACCCAGAGCTGTCCAGAGCAAATCTTTAGAAACTGATTGTGTCTTGCTGAAACAACACTGAGTTCACCTGCCTTTTTGTTAAGGGATTTATCATCTCTTCAATGATAATGAAAACAGTATCTGATACTGGAACTGCATTGGCAGATTTAAAAAAAAAAAGTATTCTTAAAATCCTTAAAAATCTGGCAAATCAAATGTCTATAAAGCACAAGGGAAGAGGAGGGGAAGACACTGATCTTTTTTCTCTCTGGTGAACAGTAACAAGACCCAGGGGAATGGAACTGTGCCAGGGCAGGGTCAGGCTGGAGATCAGGCAAAGATTCTCCCCCCAGAGGGTAGTGGGGCATTGAACAGGCTCCCCAGAGAGTGTTTGGACAACGCTCTCAGGGATGCACAGGGTGGGACTGTTGGGGTATCTGCAGGGCCAGGAGTTGTACTCTTATTATCCTGATGGGTCCCTCCCAACTCAAGAGATTCTATGATTGTATAATTAAGAAATCCATTTGCTTATCCTATTGTGACAAGAGGAAGTCTAAGAATGGAACCACTCCTCTCAAAGAATTTCTATCCATTCATCTGAAAGTATTTTGCTAAATATTACAGGCCCAGTGGTGTTGCCTTCTCTGCAATACAGCCCTATCTGTAAGGTTTCTGAAAGCAGCAATGTCTGAAGTCAGACTTTTTGTTTACAAGCATTGCATGTTACCTGAGCTGTTGTAGAGTTCAGAATTCTGCTGCTCATATTACAGCACCTTCCAGGAACACCCTGATAAACTACACTGTTACCAATTAACAGTGTTACCCAAGAGCCCATTAATTATGTGACTTCCTCTCAGTTGTGCCAAGGTTCCCTGAGTGGTGTGGGACACGTTATGGATGTTGGGTCACGTACCCTTGGAATCTGCAAATGCCAGAAAAGAAAAGTTACCACCCAGACAGGGTCAGCACAGCAGCAGCAACAGCCAAGGAAGAGCTTTCCCACAAAACTTTTTACCATTTCCAAAGATTGTGTGATTATTTCTGAAAGTTTTGACATGAAAACAAATGAATAATAAAAAGCTATGTGCAGTGCCCACATACCTGAGCTTACCTTTAACTGATCAGGCAAGGTACTGTATTCCCTTTTCTGTCCCATTTAAGCACTTTTCCCTGAGATAAAAGCACTTCACAGGAGCTGACATATAATATACCCAGCTCTCAGGGCCCCTGCTGGTTTTTGTTTGTTATTTTTTTTTAATCCTTAATGTGGTAGGCTGATACAATCTGGCAGGAATTCCTCAGGACCAGAGGAAGTGCACCAGTAAAATTGGCTACTTCCAAAGGACATGGTTTAGTGGCTCACTCCCCACTTCACTGGCCTTTTCTCCTGGATCCTAATTCATCAGGAATGGGGAGTAAAATTATCATCTTCAGGGAAGTCCTAAGTGAGACAAAAAGCTTTCCAGTTGGTGATAACTTCCTGGGATCCCAGGACACTTTATGAATCTACATGAAGCAAAAGACTAGAAATCAGCGTGTGGGGAGAAGCAGCAGCACCACGTCTGCAAGAATGAATTTCACTTTGGACCATGAACAGAAACACTGCTGTGAGTAGTCACTAAAATGACTTTGGCCTTTTGTGCTTGTGAGTAAACCAAATTTTCCAGTATCCTAAAAAGTGTAAGATCCACAGCAAATTCAAAGAACTACAAAGCACCACAGGAAAGAAACCTGGAGTCAATCTCTGCTTTAGACCCACACAACAGCACTGTACTTGACCATACCCTACAGGGGAATCCCAAAAGCACAGAAAGGATCCTCCCTACCCCCAGAACAGCAAGTGACAAATGTTCATAGTCACACAGCTGTTTAGGTTGAAAAAGACCTCGAAGATCAAGTCCAACTATAACCCAGGACCACCAAATCCACCACTACCCCCAGTCCATCCGTGCCACACCTGCACATCTTTTAAACATCTCCAGGAATGGTGATTTCCCCACTGCCCTGGGCAGCCTCTGCCAGTGCTTAATAACCCTGGTTTTTTGCCCCAATATCCAATCTAAACCTCCCCTGGCCAGTTCCCCTTATCCTGTCCCTTGGGAGCAGAGCCTGATCCCTACCCACCTCCAGTCAGGGAGTTGTAGGGTGCTGAGGGCTCCCCTGAGCCTCCTTTTCTCCAGGCTGAGCATTCCCAGCTCCCTCAGCTGCTCCTCACAGGCCTTGTGCTTACAACAGGAAATGGAAAAGTTCAGGGTTAATGTGTGGACACCTTCAGAGCTCATCCCTGGAGGACACCAGGGTGCTCTGAAGCTCATCCCCAAAAAGGCACATTAGCTTGCATTACAGGCTCTCCCTGCCTTGGGAGTATCACACTGAGCTACTAAAATCCACAGGAGGTTCCACATCCCTGTTTATGTTTTTAGGGAAGAAGCCTGGGGTCTGAAAGAACAGGTACTTTATATTTCAGTTCAGTATTAGACAGAATTGCCAGCAGACTAACAGCAGGGCATCAAAATAATATTTATTGACCTGGTTTAACCACATCCTCTCATTACCTGCACCATGCCAGGAACAAACTGTCAGTATCTTACTAGAATTGTGTTGTTATACAAACACAGATAAACACATACTAGCTCAGCTGTATTCAAAAATATCTATTAATTTCACCAGAAGTATTTACAAGTGACACTTTTTCTTGAAAAGGCTGCCTTAAGCCAGAAAATATTAACAAATAGTAAAGGGAGAATCTAATAAATGAATTGAAACTCACAATATTTGTCATTGACTGCAAAAGAATCAAAGTTACATTTTTGGTTTTATTTTTTAGGGATAGCCAAGAATCCAAAAATAGTGGTTTGACTCTAGACACTTATATAAATCTTGTGAAAGAATTAATCTGCTCCTTCAGTAACGACAACTGCCCCATTTCCAAACTAATCCAGTTAAAAAAACTGTTGTAATAAAGTCTGTATAATTTTTATGTACTCATTTATCTATGAGCTACAGTATTTGCTGGTTTACTTAGAATTTATTTCCAGAATAGAAAAGAGAAAATGCATTTTACAATGGTAGAATCTCAAATTTCATTTACACAAATAGATTTCTATCAGTTCTTAGAAAGTGCCTGTTTACTTCTCCCACTTTGCTCCACGATATAGCCCAAAATTCAGAAAAAGCAGAAAAGTTTATTCTAATAAAGCAAGAGAACTGATCATTTTGGCCCCATGTCTGTAAAAAAGAGATCTGAATGCAGGAAATGAAATCCAAATTAAATGCAAAAAAAAAAAAAAAGTCTATGGAGTTAAAAAAAAGAAAACTCAATCCAAGAAGCCATTCTAGCAAATCACCATCACCAAAACCACATGGTTAGCAAAAGGAGTCATATCTATAAGATACAGAGCTGCTCTGTCAAGCAGAGGAAGCCAATTCAGGTCCAGAGCGTGTCCTCATGAGACCAGGGGGGGCTCCCCACCAGTACAAGAGTGACATCTACTGACAGCTACATCCATCTGTTCCCAACTCTAGCCTTCCAAAAACACCTGACACAGGCTGCCATCCTCACCTGGAGTGAGAGAGGTTAGGGTTGTACCTATGTTTAAATGTCTGTATTAAAAAGATGCACATGTATCAGATATCTTCAAATGCTTTCCTTTCATTACCTGAATTTAAAAAAATAAAAACAAACCAAAAACCCAACCATGAAGAAAACATGAAAAAACCTGTAATTTTGATACATAATCTATGCAAAAATTTGTTTAAACCTTCGATACCAGAGATAAAAAGATCCACGTGCTATATTAGTGCTGTGTTGTTCTAATGCAACCTCTAAAGTGCCATGTCCTTGACTCATTTGCTGTAACTGGGACACAATCCTTGCAAAAGCTGTTCCCAAAAGATCATCCTGCATAGCATTTACTTACACAGCTATAGTACAGAGAGTTTTTAAAAAGTCACACACAAGCAGTAGAAAATTCTCCCAATCTCTCCAAAAACATAAAAGATGCTCTAGAATTTTAACGTTTTTTCACCAACAGACAGTGCAAGACTCACCCTGGAGCCAAGACAATCTATTCAAACTTCTCTAGTTAGTAAAGAACCTGGGACAAGACCAAAGTGCTTTATTACAAATAGAGCATTATTTCTCTCTGGTTCTATGCACTGCCTCTTTAATAATACACTAAAAATAATACAAAATAGTAATTAAGTTTGTTGCTCTTTTCTTATACCTTTCTCATGTTTGTGTACTGGGAAAATGAGTGTTTTTCTCAAAACATTCTCTTCTGCTTGTTAGGGTGATCCAGCCCCAATCCTTGCTCCCAGAACTGTAGGCTTCATTTTCACCTTTGACTGCAAAAATTGCACTGCTGAGAAGTGCAAGGAATCACAAACTGCATCATTTGAGAATTACAATACCTTATTTTACAACTGTAGTGTGTGCAAATCATTATTTCAATTAAATTTAATAGTTATAAATATTCTCAAACCATGTAAGTACAGTAGGTTCTACAGAAAGTAACACAGATAACCAGTATTCTGCAACTTGAAACAAAAACAATAAATAAAAGTTTGAAGTATTAAAACTAAGAAAAAGTAATCCTGTACATTGTACAGTACCTTTTGGTTAAAGTTTCTTAGCAAAAATAAACTAATGTGTTCTAAGCATTCCAGTTACAGATGGTTCAATATTAAAACTTCAAGGTTTCCTCATCATGAAAAAAATATTGCATTTGTCCATAGGTGCAGCAGAAGATTTCTCTCTCTGAACAAGGCTTCAGTCTTTAAAAATCCAGAGACAGCAAGTCTGAATTCAAAGGAACCATTACAAAACTCCAATACAGTACTGAGGATGTAGGGTTGTTGTGCAGGAGGGGTTTGACATTCCTTACTCGCAGAAGCAGCTCTAGAGAGCCCACTGGATATCACTGAGGTCAGCTGGGTCTCCCAGGCCTCCATCAGCCTCCAGGTAATTCATCAGGGCTGTCATTGCAGTGTCATCGTTCTCACAGATGGCATCGAAGTCCAGCTGAGAATTGCCACCTACAGAGAGATTAAAATGGCAAGTTTGAAGCAGGTATGAACACTATGAAGTATGGAGAAGATGGTAGTTGCAAAACAGAACTGGTTTGAAGCAGCACCTGCCTTTGAAGTCAAGGCAAATATTTCTACTTAAAAAACCCTAACGTGACTCCTTTTTAGTTTAAAACCATTACTCCTTGTTCTGTGTTGTTGGGGTTGTTTTTAATTCTTTTTTTCTCAAACCCTTATAATAGCACGATTAGCTTTTTTTTCCTCTGGTGTTTCTTTTTCAGTGTTTTTCTTTTTTGGTTGGTTGGTTTGGGGTTGTCAGGGTTTGGGTTTTTAAATTTTTTTTGAAGAGGCTCATAGTTCAACTGGAAGAAAGCTGTAGGTTATGAATAAACAAAAAAATCCCTGGTAAATGAGGGAGAAGAGGGAGATGGAAAAGTTTCTAAGAGCTGAAATACAGGATAAGCATAAACATGGCTTTTACAGCATTTTGCCTTTTATGTTTAACATAATGCAGTGGCATTTTTCTCTTACAGGGTCAGGGAATCCTGTATCCAAACAAACTTAACAAGGAAAAGACAAAAAAATTTTTCTGAACCATTTTAAGCAGTCTTTTGTATCAACTACTCCCAGGTTGCTGCTAAGAAAGAGGCAAAGTGCTAAAGGACAATAATTCACAAATTAGAAGCAGTTCCCTGACATTGCACTGAAATACATTTCCCTCTCCATCTCTGTCCTGAAGAGAGAACAGTAAAGTGCCTCATGAAAAGTGTGGCCTGCAAGAATGTAATGGTAAACTTTAGTTACAGATGTTGTTTTTTGTCATGAGATTGCCTCACTGATCAAATTTTGCAGTTTGCCTTGCAGCAATAGCACATCTGTTTTCAGAGTACTCTTCATCTTCAGACAGCCACAGGCAAATCTCTTTACAGTTTATACATGGTTGTAAAGTGGTGCACTCAGAAGTGACACCAGAAATGACCAGAAATGCCAGCCCCTGCAACTCCCAGAATATCCCCAAGAGAAATAAATCTTACTGAGGAGAGGTTCATTACTGGGAAATGGAATAGCACCCTGGGTTTGTTCTGAATTCTCTAGAGCTTCTGTTTCTGAAGGACATAACTGAATCAACTCTTTATTTGGCACCTGAAAGAGCAGAATTGGTAGAAATGACAGAATTAGATCCTAAATTTAGTCACAAATATTTCATTACAGAAACTTCATAGATTGCTGTCATATTATTAAGAACTAAATAGAGAAAGTGAAAAATACTCATCATTGGGCAGATATTTTGCATTTAGAAACAAATCTTTTAGAAGTTCATATAGCACTGGACCTGGCTTAAATAAAAGTTGTGACTTACACAGCTGTCAAAGGAACTTCACAGTGATGGTACTGCTTGAGAGTCTAATTCAGTGTTCAGAAAATAAATCCAGCACCAAATGTCCTGGTTTGCACTTTCCACATCTACTACCATAAACTACAAATTCCCAGTGACATCATGTTTGCCACTGTCAAAACATTCTAGCTAAAGAGATTAAAAAAGCCCTCATACCTCCCAGGTTCTCTATGCATTAAACTATATTAATCATAGCAATAGAGATGGAAGTCATCCTAACCCGAAAAAAAGGATAATTTTTTTCCTGACACTTGTTTTATTTAACACATACATGTAATTTAGCAGGAGATTCATAGGATTGCCTGACTTGTGTATATTCTACCAGGGAATTAATAAAGGTGAAATGCTTTCCAAGAGTATTTTAGGAACAAATGGGATACCAAAGCCCAGAATCAAGAAAAATATTCAATGAATATAGTGAAATTATCCTTATAATGAGACATTACATGATTTAGAGTTCAGCATATATAAGCCAAACAACTCTTTAGGAGAAAGAACTATGGTAACACAGGGGAGAACAGATCATAAGAAAACAGGGCAGGTCAAACCAATTCCTAGACCAGAATAGTGGGGTTTTTCATAGGAAATCAGAATTGCAGTGAAAAGAAAATGTCTTTAACAGAAAAGAAATTTACAATCCAAGAAGAGATGTTGTAGAAGTTTGTTCATCCAGTATCCAATACAAAACATACAACATACTTAGGTAAAAAGATGTGTTAATTATTCCATAGCTATGGGCAATAACTATGTTAGTTATAGGTTGTGGTGTTACAAGCACAAGTAGATTTACAAGCACTACTAGATTAGCATAACTATCAATTTTAGAAGACTAATGAAAATACCTTCAAAGTCACAATTTTAAACATTTCAAAACAGCACAGATATTTTAAAAAGGCTCTTCAAAAACATCAGAAGTACAAGCGAGAGAAAACAAGAACTGCTATTTTATTTAGGTTGTCAAACTTAACAGATGACTTCTAGTCTCCAATGGTTTTCTAGCAAGAGTTTCAATTCCGTTCCAAGTCCAGGAGAGTCATCATCCCCTCTCACTCACACTGAGCACAGTGGTGGAGCTGCAGCAGCTCCTGCTGAGCAGAGACTGCAGCCCCCTCAGCCTCGGGAACAGCCCCTTAAGGCTTGAATTGATGCCCTTGTAAATGAGGTGGGAATTGCAGCCACATCACTCACAAGACTCTCACAGCTGCCAGGCAGCTGCAATACCTTGCATATTCTCTCATAAAAACAAATCAGGGCAATTTAGCTCAAACATAGGCTCTGAGCTGACATTAATCTTTTAATTTTGGATTTTTGCAGGCAGGGGCATACTCACGTCGCTGCAGTTTATAGTTAAAGCTGGAGAAGGTGACTTTCTCAGGAGATGTGATGGACTTAACTCTGCAGAGGGTGAAGAATGCAACCTAAAATTGTATATGTTTAGTTGATTTACCAGGTCACATTAATCAACCATTGAAAAAGAAACTGTGTGTTACCCACCAGGCCTCCCCAGTGACAAAGCATGAGACTCCTAATTTGAAACAATAATGTCTTAAATTCTCCTGAAGATTCTAAATTATCCTGCTCCAAGTTTTGATAGCAGGAAACAGAGAAGAGATCAGAAAAGACCATGGGTCACACCTCCTTGAGCACACTTTTCTTTCTCCGTTGAATCACTGGCACAGTGATGTGCTATGCCAGGCATGAGACTAACATTAGATTATAATGCTATCTCATAATGCTATTGCTCAACCTAAAAAATGTTATACATACAATACAATAAAAGTGAAACTGGAGCAACCCTCACACAATCATACATTCCTCGTCCCTATCTTTACTTAAAAGCCTAATGATGATGTTATGCATTTATTACCTTTGTAATTCTAATATTTCATTTGCAATTTCGGTTCCTATACTTCCAGCACCAAGTACTGTTCCAGAGGACATTCCAGGTACACTTACTAAAGATTGTTTTACAGCATCTGTAGATAAAAAAACAAAGCCCAAACAAAACCTTAAACCCAGAGCAGTTTCATTGCAGAGCAAGGACTCATTCTAAAGCAGTTTTTGTTCTAGATATGTATATACACACTGTAAATATATATTTTCATATATATATATTCAGAAGTTATATTCCTGTAAATACTGATTCACAGCAGAGGGTGTTGCAATATAAAGTGAATAATCTGTTTGTGAATATTGTTCTTCTCCAGTAGTGAAATACATTTAATCATTGCCACCTCCAGTGTCTCTCACAGACATTGCAAAGAACATGAGTTTAAAAAAAAACCCTTAGATTTCTCACCAACTGAAATGAGTTGTTGCAAGAACATTTTGAAAAGCAAAAATAAAGACTTGACAGCAAGATGATAGAACAGCATGCAGAAAGCAGAACCTATGCATAGCAGAAAAATAATAACAAAGTATGTTTTATATCAGTATTGCCCTGTATTTTATAGATAAACTCCGCACAACTGCATTTGTTCAGAAAACTGGGCAAAATATGAAGAGTCTGTGACAGAAGCACAATATCCTACCAACCAAAACCCCAGCTTGAACAGAAGCTGCTCGAAATTAAAAGTAGGTTATATATACTTCTTCTTAGAGTTCTGTGAATTATATCAATTAGGATTCTGTAAGTAACTAAACACTGAAAAAAAGTAGTTTAAAAGAAAAATTAATCCTTCCTTGCTCACAACCTAGAATAAAAAAATCCCTGGACTGAATAAATCTAAACTGACTGATCAGGAGATGCAGCTGTGATAACTGTAAGAAGTGACACTTGCCTTCTGCAGGTTGGGAACTGTAGAGGACCTCTTCTTCAGCTGATTCCTTATGACCTCTGAGATTTAAAGAAATGAAAAAAATCCAAAACAAAACACAAAAAGTCAGCACAACTTTTTTTCCAAGAGCAAAATCCAGCATATATTTATGTTTAATTTCAATAATACTTTACACAGAACCAGAGCTAGCATCCTCAAACTAGGGAAATATAAGATATTCCTCACATATTTCCACATTCAATTCTTTGTAATGTTTCTGAGCAGTGGGTGAAGTACTAATTTCCACTGATTCTCCAAGTGAAAAAGAAAGCCAGTATGACTGTGTGTGTTCCATGACAAGGGAATAAGGCTGTCATTTTTACTGTTAGGAGGGAAATCAGGTAACCAGGAACAAGGACAGGTCAGTGGCTGCTGCCCTCCCTGCCTCCTGCAGACAGCTGCAAATGCCCCCATCTCCAAGGCAGGCAAAAAAGTGTCCTTGGGCTACCGGGCAGCACAGACTGTCTGAACTGCTCTGCTCTGTCTTCTTGGGGAAAAAGGACATGGGCAAAAGAGGTGGGTGATGTTGACTTAAGGCATAAACCAGATACAGAATGGGCAAAAGGCCCCCTCAACAACTTTGTTTAATGGAAATAAAATCCCCTCAGTCCCCTCTCAAAATCCCAATCACTGGCAGAGATCCTCAGTAGCACTGGAACAATCCAAACTACAGCTCCACTGCAAGGTGCAGAGAATGAAAAAGAACTACAGATACTAAGAAGAATTAAAAACACACATTTCCTGTCCCACAGGCTCCACCCTCGCAATCAATTTGGAGAGGATCTTTCTGTCCTGCCTTGCATTTCCACCATCTATCAATTGTGCTTCTCCACATTCTGACACCTGGGGGTAGGGCAGCACCTGGAACTGCGTCAACTGACACACAGAGGGTTGTAAAGACCAGAAGGAAAAGCAGAATTAACTTGACAGTTCCATTTATTCAAATCTACTTTTCTTAACGATCCTTCTCTTCTTCCTTTAATGAGAAACTCTTTCACCTCATTTTTTCCTACTGGGAAACAGCATAGTTTTCAGAGTCAAATCCATGACCTAGCCCTGAAACAAAAATAGCTGGTAAATGCCAAAAAGATGTTTGTCCAGGTTGTTCAGCCCCTTTTTGTGCAGGGTTGATGTTTTCTAGCCTTGTTGTTTCTTAAGCAGGTTATTAGTGCTATCTGTAATTATGACAAAAAATAAATGGAGAGTCATACAAATTACTTACAATACCACAGTGTTGTTTGATACAATGTACTCCAGCTCTTTGGTCCAAGGATTCATGAAACTAAACCACTGACTCTTTAAAGTAACAAAAGTCCCGTCTTTTGCTCTGAATTTGTAGGAATTTGTAAATACTTTTTCTTTATTCTGCAACACTAGATAAGAAAAGGAAAGTTATAATCACCATATTTAAGCTTAGAAAGGTAAAGTTAGAAATAATAAATCTGTTTTATAGAATTGTAAAAGCGAAATGTTTTTGTTGGAATACAACAACAGAGATGTTGTATCACATGCCAGAACAAACTGGGACCTGTTCTAACATCAAATTATAGTTTCAGCAGGGTCATAAATCTTACATTAAAAACCACATACTAAGTTTCTGCAAACCACCAGGAGACTCATGACTTGATGAGCTTTAACTGGTGTCTTTAATTATGTTATCAGACATATCTGCCCTTCAGGATTCCTTCCTCTTCCTTACAAAGAATGGAAGCAGAGGGTTTGACAGCTGCACTGACATTATTCCCCCACAATTAAGGCTCTGCACCACAAGCCAAGACAACACAAGTTCGTCTCTGCTTTTATTATAAGCCTTACACAGACATCACAAAGGGCAATGGTGAGCTTGAGTACTTTGGCTTTGTAGTGTTTGCACTTGCTGTAAGTAGTTTGGGAGGACCAAACATTTTGTACCTTCTTTATGTTTTTCAGCTAGGTGATTGTGATCATCTTGATGGCAGTACTCATAACAAGAAGTTCCTAGAAGCTCTTGTGGCAGATACCCTAAAATTGCTGTCGCGCTGTTAGAAATAAAAACGTGAACTACAGCGGATTCAAAGCTGTTTTCTTCAGTATCAGATAAAGCAGAACATTAATATTTAAACAAACAGATGCCTGTGTTCATGTTTGGGGAAAAAAATACAGCATTAGTACAGCTCTAAAACAACAGGAAATATTTTTCACTGCAAATTATCCCTTTGCAATGAATGACAATTCAAAGATAAACTAAGTGTTTAAACATGCAAACCACGCGTACACACAAAATACTTCTGTTTAGTGGCTTCCCCTTAGCCAGTCACAGTACTGGTCACATGTAAGAGTCAAAAAAAAAAACTCAGCAGTTGAATTTTGCTCTTTCACTCAAAGCAGTTGGTTTTAAACTGACACATTAAATTGAAAGAGACTGAAAACAATAACACTTCCAGTGACAATGAAATTCAAAATGCAAAGTGATAACCAGGTCTCTACAACAAATAATAGTCTGGTTCACAAAGTACAGAAAATGGGAACTTAATTCTCACTTCTAATGAAATAATGTGGTACCTCATTTACATGGAATGTATTTGTTACAAATGGTAAGACTCTCAGAAGTAATAACTTTTGGTTATATGTTTATTACTTCAGTCATATGCAGAGCTATCAAGCTCTAACTTGAGATTTTTCTTTATGAATAAATGAGTCCATTTTATAACTTGTTTTAATCTTGCTAGCTCATAGTTTTCTATAGGACAATATACTTCTATACATTATGTACTATCTGACAAAAAACAAAGCCCAAATACACATAGATTAACTGCTTCTTGCGTAGAGCAGAAAAAAATTCCGAAAATTAGAATTTTTGAGAATTCTCAAAAATTGAGAATTCTAATTAGAACTTCTACCCTGCTGGAGAAATTACAGTTTTGAGAGAGTATCAGAAAAAGGAAGCAGTGGTATCATTTCTCTTCATTAAAGAACAAAACGCTTACCGCTGATCTACATAAACAAATTTTCCATCCATGGCAAATCGTGTAACAAATTCTGTTGCTTTGACTTTTATCTCTCCACTCTTTTGTGGAACAATATAAGGGTGTAACCTCCCAATTGCCACAAGACAGTTAAAGTTACTACTGTCCTTTTCTACATCATTTTCCTCTTCTACTCCCACCTCATTAGGGGGCCAGTTCTTCAAATACCCAGTACAGTGAATGGTGCAGTATTTTCTGTGATCTAATAAAAAGAAATTAAATAAGAAGCAGTTATTGTTCAAAGAGTAAACTAAACCACTTATTTTATTTTGTTGGCCTTGAGACCAGCAACTATATTTCATGCTTACCCTACACCAACTATACAAAGCTGTAGATAATTTTACAGAGTATTTTTAAATTAATTTTGTTCTATTCAATTTGGGCTTACCTGCAGAGAGAGCTTCTAACCCTATGTAAGATTTAGGGAGATGAGTTATGGGTATTGGCAGTTCAAACACAGAAAAAAAAAGCAATAACCCACACATCACTTTGGTTTTATATGGCTTCATACAGATTGTGAATTAAAATTAACCTGAGACCCTCTATAGCTTCCTAATCAATTTACCTTTGGTGAGCACAATGCTCACTGCAAAGAATCAGGCAAGAACAACCCAAAGCAATCCAGCTTATTTTCTATTTATCTCAGGCTTCTGAAGGTTTATGGGAACACAAATATTTTAAATATCTTCAATTCCAGCATACACTGTCATTCTTCCCTTTCTGCTTCCTAAATAACATGCAAACACCCTCATAAGCATCAAGGTTTGACATTATGTGTCCTACAGTAGCTGTTTTTCCAAAAAATGCCAAAGCATTCTTGACATCTGCATGCTGAACAAGATGCTTTCCATAGGTTTGATTTCCCTCTCTACTACAAGAAACACAGATCAACTCTGCAAAATGAGAAACTGAGTTATCCCACTATGATTTTTTCACAGTTGCTCAGGTGTCTTCCCTCAAAACTGCTTTCCCAATAAACACTGACAGAAGTTAAATTCTTATCTCTCTGAGTTATCTTACACATCAAGGGATACCAGATTCTATTTACTTACAATCATGGGCATCTTAAAATTTGTGGTGTACCTCAACAGTAACAGGTTACGTTGAAAAACAGAACTTGGAAGATTTTTTCAGGAAGATTTTTTTCAGAATTTCAGCACACCTTTGCAAAAATCAGTACTAAGGTATTAAAACAAAAGCTGAAAATCCCATTTTAAAACTGAAATTTAAATTTTCACTGGAAACTTGACGAGATTATGCTGCTCTACAGGCATACTAAAATATGAACTAAATTAAAATTACTGGAAAAATGAATGGAATTACACTGATAAATTAACTTTACTATGAAAGGGGGGTAAAAAAAAGAAAATTCATACTTTTAAATACACACAACACAAAAAGTAAATCAGAAAATAAAGTTGGTTTACTTGCTTGTTTTCCTTCAAAATAGTAGAGTTTGCAGGCTTTATTCACTCAGTTATCTTCAAGACATAAGTTATTTAGTTTCATTCTTCTGATCTGCTCCAGTTCGTTCAAATATTTCCCTGAGACTTCCAAAATTTGACAGACCACATGCTCCTATAGAGCCACTGTACCTCAGGTTCCTCCCTCCCTCTTTCCAGGAGGGCACAGGGAGGAGAAAAAGTACAGTTAGACTGTTTCTCAAAAGGTGTCCCTGGTTTATATTTACACTGCTCTACAGCTACTTGGTGAGAGCAGTAGGAACTAGAAAGTCATTAGTGACTCGGAATTTAAACAAGTTTCAAGAGAGAAAGCCCCCACTTCATCTACACTCTTTGAATACCTTTCTTCTTTGGGTTGGGCAAACACTCCTTCTCCTCTTTGACTGTGGTCCTGCTACACTTTATCCGACAGAAGAAGGAACGTCGAGCACCAGAGTTCAGCCGAGCTGGTCCAGCTTGGAAATCTGTGTGTACTTGCAAGCCAGCTTACAAAGATTTAGTGAAGTAGTTAAAAAAAACAAAAATCAAGCAACAGAACTTCAGAAAACAAGATGCTTTCTTCATTTACCTCCTAGTACATTCTCCTTACTTGTTTAGCTGCCTAAATTTTATCCTTACAATTAAAAAAGTCTAATAGTTTAAATAGGGCAAAGAAAACATGATTGACACAGATTCCAAAATTAGAGCTACTAAACTATTTTTAAACCCTTCTTGATATTCCAAATAGAATTTTACTACAGATGCCTTATAAGCTTTCACCTTGTGCTTGGTACAAGGAAGAACTGCAAAGATGCTTGTAAAAGACAGCTATAAAATAGCCATTAGCTGCACAGTACACTTTCCTTATTAGAAACAACTGTAAACAAAAGAAGGTTTGGTTACATCGGGATTGACACTTAGCATTTTCAGAGAAGACAGTGATTCTTGATATTGAAGTATTTTATCCCATGTTCGACTACATCAGGTCTTTTGTATTGACAAGACCTAGCAAATACAAGAAAAAAAAGTAGTATGCTGGTAGGAAGAATGTCAGACCACATCTTGGTAAATGCTTAACAGTGATTTCAGTAATTTAACAGAATTTCAGTAATTCTTATGATCTAAAATCAAATATTTTCTGGGCTATCTTTTCAACTCTAAATGCATTCTAAGCAGCAGATATGCATTCAAATGTTTGTTTCCTAGAAATACCTCAGGTTTGTTCATCCATACATCCATACAAACACCTGAATACATCCTGACTAATAATGAGATTTATTAACATCTCTTGAAAAAAATCTGAGCACGTTCAGCTCTGACTTACTTTTGCCATCTACGAGCTTCTCCCTAGGCGAGATGTCTGATGAAGAAAGTTGCTCCTTAACTTTTGCAACATCTTTTGGATGTAAGTAATCAAATAAACTTTGTCCAATTAAACTTGCCTAGTGAAAAAAAGCCAACAAAACCCAGAACAGATGAGAACCATGCCATTTTGGAACAGGAGCCCACACATTACTTATCTCAGGAAAACAACTGTCTTCACCACTAAAAAAAAAGTCAATACCACAGTTACTCTAAACATCAATATTTTGATTTACATTTCATTTGTCATTGTTTAATATAATTTTTATTAAAAAGGGTAGTAAAAACATAGTGTGTTACTGCCCTTTGAAAAACAGCAGGTTTAATCTCCAAACAGTTGGAGATTAAACAAGTTCTGTACAACCAAATGCTTTATTTATGTAAATAATGCAATTCCTGATCCTAGCCAAAGAAGGTTGTGCACAGAGTAGCTCTGCTCTCACATTATTGGGGAAGGAGGGAAGAAATGGGAAGTAGGATGAAATATCCAACTATGTAATGACTCTGAGCTCCAATTTGGTTGGCCAAACTGGCACCACTGAGGCAGGCGCAGGCTGGGAGCAGACGTCAGCTCACCACAGCACTCCCTAGCAGAGGGTATTTAGAGGGACGTCTCCAGCTGGGATGCATTCTACCTGCTCACTGTTCATCCCAACTGACCTGCTGCCTCACTTTCTTTTGGAACAGGAAGTAATTCTCCCAGAATTGGGCTGGTTTGGGTTTCCACTGCTGACCTTCAGCACAGCAGCCAAATCAAAGGATACAGAAAGGAGCTGTGCTGACAAGCTCTACTCTGGACTCAAACTCAGGATAAACACCCAGCCTTCTGCCTTTTCCCAGTCCCCATTCAATCCTAACGCAAAGGGAAAATGCTGAGTGCTGCTGAGACAGCCTAACAGCAGTCCTGCCAAAATATACAGGTATAACAAACCAGATTAAGCTGCAGCATGGGATTCAGAACCTAGAACAATTCCCAAACAAGCTAATAAATTCATGGGTTTTATTAAAGTCAGTCATGTCCTCTGAATCATCTTCTCTGGAATAAAAGAGATCTTAAGGGTCTGGAAGTAGGTATGTCTGACACGAGTGACTCCAGAAAGGCATTTTTAGTTCTTGGGCAAAATCACTGTAGAAGTTTAAAAACCAAATTAACTCTGTTTTATGTTTATTCCCCTAGGATGATTCATTTCACTTTAATTAAAAAAGATAG